>PVKS010003085.1:91911-108775 GCA_004027875.1 Aplodontia rufa
CCCCCCCCCCCATTTCCCTGCCTCATTTCTATAATGTGGCATTGTTTCTGTTTTGGATACCCAGGTCTAATCCAGTCTAATAGATTTTCTATGATGTTGGAAATGTTCTCTGTACTGTCCATTATGGAAGCTACTAGCACACGCAAGCTAATGAGCATTTCAAATTAGGCCAGTGTGACTGAGGGACTATATTTTAGATGTTATTTAACTTAACTGAATTGAATGTTAAATATTACATGTGGTTAGCAGCTACTACATTGGACAGCTGAGTTCTAAACCTTCCCCTCTTTGCTTCAGATCTTCTTCAGTGTCACCAGGCCTTTTTAACATTTCTTTGAGGCATCTTAGTTTCATTTCCTTTAATCTGTTCCTATTAACTCACACCACTAGGGAGAACTGCAAACATCTCCTCCCCAGCATTTTTTTTTCCAAACTCCATCTTAACCAATCTGCCAACACACAAGTCTACTCGTAGCATTTCCAGTGCAGGAACTTATAATTACTTCTTGCCAGTCAAATAAAGAAAGAGAAGCTTCTGGACCTAACACCTAGTCCTCCCCTCACTGAATCTACTACTCTGTTCCAATGCCATCATTTCATTCTACCGTGAAACTCTCGGATTGACTGTGCTTGGCTTACTTTTCGTTGCTGCCAATTACGTGCTATTCACTTCTGCCCCTGAACCTTGTTCTCGGCAGTGCACTATTAGGATGCTGTGCCTCTTTTTTCTGCCTATGGAAATTTTAAACCATCTGGAACTCCAATCTTACATCCCATTCCTTTTACCAACCTTTGCCTGTCTCTCATGAAATGAATGACCATATAATTCATCTTTTTTTTTTGTGATGCTGGGGACTGAACTCAGGATCTTGCACATGCCAGGCAAGTGCTCTGCCACTGAGCTAGACCCATCTTTACTTATCTTTAATAAAAAGGAGACTGTAAGGACAGGGTAAGACAATTTGGTAAAACAAGTTGGGCAGGTTTTGATGGAAGCTTGTCAAGCCTGTCTAACTGATTAAACCATAAACCAATGAGAACAAAGGCAAATAGCTATGCTGTAAAACCTGGCAGCACTAGACTGGAGGGTAAACGAACTTTTAAATGTCCAGGAAAAAAAAAAAAACATTGCCTCAAAATTCAGTCCAACACTAGCAATAAGACCTCAAATGCTCACTAGTATTAGCAACATAAGCCCTCAAAATAATGAACACCAAAGAACTTATATCCTAAGAAGACAATCACGTTGTACTCAAGTGGTCTATTCAACTGAATAAATACAAAAATCTTTAAAAGCCAGTTTACAGGGTCCCTTGAAGAAATGGCTATTTCTAGATCTGGCAGGATTTGTACAAAATGAACAAGGTGGTCATCTTGTGCCAGAAAGCAAGGAAGCTGTCAAACTAAAGGGAGCCTTGCCTAAAGGACACAAGAGCAAAACTGAAGGAGCTCCCAACGGCTGAAAATGGGACAACTTGGCCATAAAAAAGTAATGACTGTGATGGATTGAAACACATAGAACATACTTTTAAAAAACAAAAATGGAGTTAATAACAATGCTTAAACAACATACTCCTCAATGCTCACCTAAGGAAATGGCCAGCTAATTATACCAAAATAGCGACATCAATCTTTCCCTAAAGACTGTATTCTGGTATAACTAAGTTAGGAGTAGGAGAGGCTGTTCTTCATAAAATAAACCTAATTGTATGGAGAAGAAATAATAGAAACAAATTGCCATTTTCCTTTAGATAAGACCCTCATGGCTACTAAAACCTTTATTGAGGTGCAAGGTCAATGGAGTACTTTACAATGGACAGATTACACATGGACAACACCTACGCCCAGGGGTGAATCTAAATATCTCCTCAAGTGGTACAACCAGTGTCACATACAGGACATACATGGCACCACCTGTGAATATATGCCCCAATCAAAGTGAATCGGAATCCAACCACCAATTTTAAAGCAACAGGGAAGAGTAAAACACACTGAAAGAACCACAGGAATGATAATCGAGAATGTGATTTATCTACAAATGACCCAGTTGCTTCAACAAATAAATGGCCTAACAGAGGGGCTACGAGTCATATTTAGTTTGTGAACCTTGTTTAGAATCCAATTTAAAAGAAAGTATCTGTAAAATGCCATTTTTGTGAAAATCTGAAGTGAGGCCTGTAACTGGTGGTGTGATGGTGTCTATACTACACTCCGTTACTCATATGCATTGGGATGCATGCCAAGGACACCTGTGAGGGGGAACAGAGGTGATGACTAGGGGCTGTGGGTGTGGAAGGCTTCGCTGCGCTAGTCCCTGCAGTTGTGCGCACGGTGCCCACAACCAAGGGTGAATGGTAGGGAGCAGGGCCGTCTTGCCCTGCCCAGTCCCCATGATTCTCCTCTCTGGTTAAAGTTTCTGCTCGGGTCAGCTCAGAGAAGAGCTCTATAATTTTAAATTGTATCTAAAAAGTGTCACAGTACACAACATCTAACAATGTTTATATCATACTTCTCTCTGGTTACTGTAAATTTGAAATTTGTGAAATTATAGGCAGAGATAACTAATTTTGGATCTCAATAATCACTAGTTCCTATGGAAAAGGAAACACTGGCTTTAAAAATATACAGAGGCAGCTGGAAGTTGCTGTAAAAGCACCAAAATTTCAGGCTACTCGTGATGTACTCACACAGCAACAATGAAGTAATGCAACAAAAAATTAGATGGGAAGGTTCTGCATGGCAGCATTTGAAGGAGCAACAGAGAAGGTTAGAAACAGAAAGGAGGTAAACGAACGCTGGCATGGAACACACGCACTGACTCACGCTCCACCTCAACAAGCTTGAACTTGGGGAAGTGTTAAACCACAGAGATACACACCGGAATGAGGCAAGCTGTAAAGCAAGGGTGGAAAGCAAGCTGATTCACACACCAGCCATGCCAGCAACATGTTTGCCCACCCATTGAACAGAACACTGCCAATGCTGGGGCAGAAAGAGGCACAGCAGACCTGGAGCTGGTAAACAACTCTGGTGCTGAACAACAGGAGGTCACCTTGCCAGTCAGGGAGGCTCAATACTGAGGGAGAAGAGGTTTTGTTTTTCTTCTTCTTTTTTTTTTTTTTTTTTTTAAGATTTCCATTTTTAGGGTTTTTTGTTTTGTTTTTCAAACTGCCAGACTACCCAATCACAAATGCCTATTTGGTCCAGTTAGTAATTCCAGAAGATGCACTGGGATTCAACAAATTAAGGGGATTATTGAACACATAGAGGTGAAAACTCAAGGGGCACCAATCATGACACCAACTCTGCTGACCAAACAGTGCAGCTGTGGGGCTCTGTGCTCCAGCTCCAGGACAGCGCTCTGGCCTTCCAGCACGCAGACCCGGTGCGAAGCAGGTGTCTTTAAAGGCATGACTTGGCTGGTATTTCAACAAAACTCAACTTTTTAAATGTTAGGAAACTGAAACAAGACCACGAAGGATCTCCTTCCTTCAGTCATGTTTGATTTGTGAATTTAAAGGCTCATAATCTGTCTAATTTAAACTCCCATCTACAGGGGATTTTTACATTCAATTTAGCTCATAGGTTGGATTTGAAAGAGGGAAATGTGTTCAAGATATATGGAAAAGTGAGTTGACGAGAGAAAATGCTTCCCATATTCACCATCCTGGATTTTTTTTTTCTTCCCAAGGCAGTCTTTTTATTTTCAACTAAGAATATAAATTTTATTACATTGTACATACCCTTTCAATAACATGAACAAAATATTCTGTTGGGTGCAGATGTATTCAACAGTAGGAGTTCTTGTACCAATTTGTCTTCTGAGAATATTGTTGAAAATTTGAGCCACGTCTTTTTTGCCCTATTAGGAATACAATTATAAACATCAAATGCCCATACACCCTCCCAAATCAATTAAAAGAAAACCACTGTATATAGCTACGACTGAATATCTGACTTTAAAACATTCACAGGCATTACATTTTATTTTATCTCTTTATTTGTAACTCCAAACTCTAAGTTTTAACAGTGTTCTATTTTTAACATGAACAATGTGTTGACAGTGAAATCTCACTACATTCCATATGAATTCAACCATTTCTAACTTTCAGAATTATGCTGAAAACAAAACGGTACTGTATGCTTACAACCTGCAGGGATCGGAACCCCACCCAAGTGGAACAGGCACCTTCAGACAGGACGCATGAGCCATGAACAACACAAATACTCTACTTTTACAGTGGTGAAAGAAGGGGAAATTGTACTCTGCCAGCAAAATAAATTGAAAGAATTTTGTAAGAAGTTGAGCTTTAATGGCAAGTACATATCCCCCTATTAAACTAGCTTTCATAAAGATTAATAATGAAGGCACTAAGTAGCACATGATACAGCAGTTAGGAGACCAGAACTTTATTATGCCACTGCACAGAACAGATGGACATTACTACCACCAGAGAACTTTACAATCAGAAAGCTGCACAGAAATGAACAGAGAAGTGGACTCCAAGAAATGCTTCAGAATAGCTTCTTGTCATAAAGCTGACCAGTTGGTGGAGAGCAAGGGAGATACCAGCTTCCCAGCACCTAACTTACCTAAAACACACGCAGATCACCCTGCACCCAGACTAGCTCAGGCTCAGTAATGGCAGTCTGTGAACCAGTCCCAAGGGCATATACTTCTTTTAAATTGATGTCTCTAAAATCCCAAATAAACATTCAATTTGGTGCCCAGGTTGGGGAATAAGGTAAGTGGAGACAGACAAAGGAGAAGGCAATAGATGTTCCAGTATAGTCGCATCTTTGCAGGGAAAATAACTGTTGATGGAATTTGATACACTACTGAAAACACATGAGATCAGCTGTATAAATGAAAATGTCTTCATTCTATCTGTTCTACAGAAGGATGAAAATACATTTTTTATTTTCCTTTATTAACCTTTTCAAGTAGCCTATGAACCACACCCTCTCATCAGCTTTTTCCAAATTTTATCTGGCTATCTGTCATTTCCCCCAAACATGTAGCTGTCTTTTAAGTACTTGCATAGACATCTCCTCATGTAAGCTGACAGACGCTGGGGCTTAAAACAAAGCACTTTCACGAAACTGCCTGTGACCATGCTAGAGAGATTCATTACCATGTTTGCTTCTCAGACCAGTTTATTCAGACTGGTATGAAGGTCTATTATTCTCACTGTTAAGTTCACTAAATATTTAACACGACAGATCCAGCTGTACAAACTTGGGTGACAATCTCAAACGCCTACCAAGGCCAGGCAGATGACGTGCGTAGGTAAAGCAGACCCTGAGAAGGAAAAGTTAGCTGTGCTGTATGCAGTGGGCCTAGGCGCGGGTGCCCTGGGTCGCCTCTCGGCTCTAGCTGAGGGGTCAAGCAGGTCTACTGGTCCAACAGTGCCAGAGTCAAATTTCCAACAGAGCCACAAATTTAGAATTATGAATAAAAATTGCTATTTTAACATAATAATTAAAAAATTTAAAAAAGCAGTGTCAAGCAAAAAAAACAAAACAAAACAAAACAAAACAAAACAAAACAAAACACATATGATCTCTGTGGGAATGGATGTTCTTTAGCATCTTATCTACCGCTAAGATTCTAACATGCTACAGTTTTCTTGAGAGCCTAGTTTTTTCTTGGGAGCCTAAGATGAATGGATTATGTAATCCACTATGGTGCGCTGAAGAGCAGCTCTTTATGAAACACAACGCAAAAGAGAGAGAATAAAGAATACCTAAGAAACTCTACATACAATGTGGTGAAAAAGGGAAAATCCCGGCCTAGGCCTGAGATGTGCTGGGTTCCTGCCTTGGCTTTGCTAATGAGGCAGGCAGTGTGGGCTGCTTACAGAGGTCAAGAGCCCAGCAGGGATCTTAAGATATTCCGAAGGAAGAGAACTGCTGTTGAAAACCGAAGAGGCTGATTTCTTACCTCAAAGTCGATGAGCTGCAGGTCAGCTACCAGGGTGCTGAGGAGCCCGCTATTGTACAGCTCTTGAGCAAGCTGAGCCACTGCTTCCGTCTGCGGCTCTTTCTCATTGGTGCCGTACAGAATTTCCTTCATGGCAACCAGATTTTTGGAAACTTCTTCTGTAGCCTGATTTTGAGGAGAGAGGTTGGAGAAGAGGAGAAAAACAATATATTTTATCAAAATGCAGCACAACTGCATTTGTTAAATGCCTTCTCTCTATATTAAAGGCACACGGACCTACATGTAAGCTCCAGCCCTGGCCTGTGCCCCGGGTGCCAACATGCATGACACATATACTGGAACACTGGAAATTCAATTCACAAGAGGTAGAAACAGGACATGGAGAATACAAAGGGTTCAGTTCCTCCTCAAGTAGGGAAACACCTGGGAGGAGGCACTAGAGCTGATCCTAAGATTGAAGAAACTGAAAAACCAGTGTTAGGGAATAGGAGCAGCATGAACCAGGGACGAGGGAGCGGGAAAACTAGAGAGCCTGTGAGAAAAGACGTGGAGGCCTGAGGAGGAGAGAGCAGGAAACGAAGCTGAAAAAGAAAAGCGAAAAGGTGTTGGAAAGAATAAAAGTCACTAACAAGCTTCTACTTCTGGCCAAGATGAACAGGGTCAGAGCTACATAAAGTCTAGCAAATAAGACAAGACATATGAAACAATGATTTTTTTTTTTAAAGAAAGAAGGACAGTAAGAGAGAGAGAGAGAATCAATTTTTATTGAGTTTTTCTCATAGCTTTTGTTGCTCTGACACTTAGTTGTGTACGTGGGTGCTGGGGTTTGAACACAAGTACTTGTGCATGCCAGGCAAGCGCCATAACCGCCAAGCCACTGCTCCAGCCCTGAAACAATGACTTTTAAATGCTGGGCTTCTGGCAGCACGGGACAGGGATCCCCGGGAGAAGGGAAACAAGCGAAGAAAGCCTCACAATTGCCCTAGCTTAATGCCAGGCCATTGCAAGGGATAGGGAGCCGGGTAAAAGGCCATCTCCGTGAGCTGAGGCGGCCACAGAGACTAGAGTTTGCAGGGAAGAGGACCAGGGAGGAGAGCAGGCACACAAAGAGTGCACGAGAGATCTACAGACCACTGGCATCTTCAGCCAGGGACAGAACCAAAGAGCTTACTTGGGGTGAGAAAGAGTTCTTGCTGCCATCAGTCTGAACGAAAAATCTCAGTCACACGGCATCAAGCAGAGTGCTCAAGATGCTTTTGTCTCAGTTAGCACAAAATCAACCCTAATCTCTGCTCTGGTCCCACCCAGCAAAGCTTAACAGCAAGCCCAGGGAGGATCACAAGGAGACCAACCAAAAGAAACAGGCCTGGAAATGAGACAGATGGCAGAATAAACAAGAATGTTAAAGCAGCTACTACAACTATACTCAATATGTTCAAGAAAAACCGTGTCCTCAAAATAGAAGAATAAAAGACAAACACACTCAAGAAATTAAAACTACAACGTCTGAGATAAAAATCATACTGGATGGTTTTAACAGCAGATTAGACACTGTAGAAGAAAAGGTTAATAAACATAAAGACAGCAGTAAAAGCTATTCAAAGTGAAACATGGGGTGGGGGGCTATCACATCAGTGAGGTGGGGGGCTATCACATCAGTGAATTAAGGGATGACTTTAAGCAACCTACTATATATGTAACTGCAGTCCCCAAAGCAGGGGGGAAGGTTAGACAAAGCAGTTGAAAAAATAATGAATGAAACATTTGTGAATTTGATAGAAACTATTATGCCCCTAAAAATTTGAAAACTCCCAAGAGCAACAATCAGGAAGACGACTATAATAAGGTATAGAACAATCAAACCGCTTGAATTCAGTGATAGAGAGAAAATCTTAGGCAGCCAGAGGAGAACAAAAAAAACCTCTGTAGACAAAGAACCAAAGAATAACAGACATCTTGACAGAAATGGTGCAAGTCAAAAATTGGGGAGGAACACTGTAACAACTACTGAAAAGAATATGCAACCAAACTGCCACCCTAGAATCTTATACCCAGTGAAAATATCTTTCAAAAACAAAGGCCATGAACTAGGAGCTTTTGGGACATACAAAAGCTGAACGTCTTCATTACCAGTGGACTTGTACTAGGTATACACAAGAGAGGGAAGAACTCTGGTAATGTGAGTAAATGTAAAAGATTTCCCCTTATTATTTAAAAGATTTTCAAAGAGAACTGGCTGTTTAAAGCAAAACAATGTATTGGGAAATTATGGCATATGTTGAACAAAAATGTATGGAGACAACAGCTAAAAGAGGGGTAATGGAAGCATAGTGTGGCCAGGTCCTTATTAATAACTGAATTCAGGGCAACAGTTCTGAAGTTAGACTGGAATAAGAGGTGTACATTATATGCCCTAAAGTAATCACTAAAAAAGTGACAGGTAATAAATCAATGGATATAGGCAATAAGTCAACAAATGAGATTTGAGTGAAATATTAAAGATACACGAAAAAAACAATGGCTGTAAAAATCTATTTAAAAGAAGCATTTAGGGGCTATAGTGGTGCCTCAGTGGTTGTAGCGCTTGCTTAGCATGCGTGAGGACCTAAGTTCAAACCCTAGCACCATGTACACAAACAACAAAGTGGTGGAGAAACAAAGCCCAGATGAAAAAAAACCAACATTCTCTCTTGAAAAAAAGAAGAAAGAAAACCATTTAGCTGGGTGTGGTGGCGCAAGCCTATAATCCCAGTGGCTAGAGAGGCTGAGGCAAGAGGATTGGAAGTTCAAGGCCAGCCCCAGCAACTTATAGGCCTCAAGCAACTTAAAGGGACCCTATCTCAAAATAAAAAAACAAGAATGTCTGGGGATGTGGCTCAGTGGTAAAATGCCCCATAACTGAAGCATTTATAAATAGACCATAAACAGACCTTATGGAGATAACTCAGCCACATTCACAGAACATGGGCATGGAACAGTACTTAAAGAACTAACTAGTCTCATGGTCTCCTTTTATGATCTTCTAATCTTCTTACCGATGATCATGTTGCTGCACCTTGAACATTGCCAGTGTCCAGTAATGCATCACTGACAGATTTCAGAATCACACTTGGCTGGGAGACAGTTTTATAAGGAGCCAAACACTGCTTCACTACACTGTCTGCTGCTCTGGGTCTGCCCTGCAGATCTGGCAGTATTCTAATTTCTCTTCCACATAAAGGCTCCTATTTGAAGGCAGCTTGCCTGTCTTTCCCAAATAGTTATCTTCTCCAGAAAACCCCTCTCAACTTCTAAGAAAGAGGGCTAGTATTTCAACTCAAGCTCAAAAGGAATACACAGAAGACACAAGACCACCAATCCCCCAGAACAAACGGTTACCCAGCCCAGGACCTACTTTTTGGCAATTATATCAGACAGCTTTGAGTGAACTAACCTCTCTGGCTTTCACAGGCACTGTTGTTAAAGCCAGACCTTTGCAAATGTTGTTCTTAAACTGGAGCAAATGACCCCACAATGAATGCTTTTAATCCTCTCACCATTTAATCCCAGTATCAGTCAATCATTTAAGATTGTGGAGGTATTTCTGTATTCTGACAAACATCCAATTTTAGATAGATACCCAGCTATCACTCTAACCTTGTATTGTCTGATAATCTCAAATGGAGCCTCTATCCTGCCTTTGCCCTGCATGTTCTCATCAGTAATGTGCCAATAATTTTTGGGTAAGGCTGGTCAGCCACTCTGTATGCACCTATTGCCAAACCATATTCAAAAAAGCTTTTTGTTAAATATCTTGACAAAATAAAAATATGCTATTTCTTCTATACTTCCTGATTGTAAGAAACTGAAATGAAGTTCATTCGGTACAATCTTTTCAGAAAGCCTGATTTCTACATTTTCTTTTCTAAATGCTTATAAATCATCCTCCAGTAATCACATTAGGAAATCTTATTCAGTATTGACTTTAAGCAGTTTACCTTTTCCAGTCCAATGTTACTACCTCATTCTTTATAGCACCTCAGAGATTTCTGACAGCAGTTCACCATCCTGTATGCTTATCTTAAATAACTCAAAACATACTTTCCTGATGTTCTTAGGATGGAGCAAATACTTTCCCAGTATGGCTCTAAAATGTAAAACCCTGCAAGGTCTGGCCTTACCACTTAACCTCACCCTGTTCCACAATTCTTTCTCAACTATCTGTTCACCAATGCTCTGGCCACAACGTACTTCCTTCAGAGTATTTGTACATGCAGCTTCCTATGCCTGAAATGTTCTTTGTACCCACATCCTGGTCAACTCCATTCTTCCTTCATTGCTCAGCCCAATGGTCACTCCCTCAGAAGTCTTTCTAAGTAAGTTCTATCACACACTGTCCTATTACCATATTCTTTTTCATATTATTTCTCACAATTATGTGTAATTTTAATTTTCCTTATTATTTCTAAATAACCATGTTTGCTTCTGCTTCCTCAGGAGCCCAGTGCTTACAGGTGTTCCATATATGCTCAATGCATAGCTGAATATCAGACCACCTGCTATAAATCCAGATTAAAAGTGGATGTGGAAAATGTGCTATCACTATAAAATCATGTGGTTCCCGAAGAATGCAGTGCAGAAAGGATGACTTGGCAATACCTCGCCAAGAAAGGGAAGAGTTCTTAGCAGAACCCCCCACCCCAAACATTGCAACACCAAGTAGAGATTATATAAAACACTTAATGCTAGGCAGAAAAAGAACAGTGCACAGCATACCTGGTTACTCCTAGAAACAAAATGGGTAGGGAAGAAATATACCCAACATGGACTCCCACTTCTTAACCCTCCCCAGGGCTGCCAGATCATGCAAAACAAGGTCACACTGAGTTAATCTTTTAGCTACTGACAACAAAAAAGGGTAAAATATTATAATTAGGAATTAAAAGCTCTGTGTAGTTTTGGCCAAGAACAGACTTTCCTCTCTGAATGGGCAAAGAAACAAATCCCCTTACATGTGAAAAAAACAACTGCAGTTTGAAGGAAGGGCATTTTTATGATTTAGATATGAGGTCTCTCCCAAAAGCTCATGTGTGAGACAATGCAAGAAAGTTTTGAGATGAAATGACCATGTCACGATAGCCTTAATCTAATCAGTGCATGGATGCATGACAGGGATTAACCGGGTGGTAGCTGTAGGCAGGTAGGGTGTAGCTGGAGGAAGGAGGTGGGTCACTGGGGGCTTCTGTTTGGGGTACATATTTTGTCCCTGGTGAGAGATTACTCTCTGCTTCCTGGTGACCATGTCCTGAACTTCTTTCCTCTACTATACCCTTCTGCCTTACCCCAGCTCAGAGCAACAGAGTCAGATGTCTATGGACTAAGACCTCCAAAACCGTGAGAACCAAATAAACTACCCTCCTCCCCCAAAGAAAAACCTGTCCTGTTAGGTCTTTGGGTCACTACAACAAAAAAGCTAGCTAAAATTTAAGTCAAAGGATCAAATGTCTACCTGACAAAAAGTTATAGTGACGACTGGTAATAATGCTGACCATTTTACTAAATGACCAAGTGTCCTAAGCTTGGTCCCAGTGCACATGTTCAGTTCAAAATGTGGACATCTTCCTAAGCTGAGCTTATGAAAGCTAACTCCTGCATCTGGTAACTCAACTGAAGAAAGAGCAGTCTGTTTCAATGCTGGAGGAAATCCTGAATCACAGGACACCCACACTGTAAACTGTTCTGTATGGGCAACTGGTAAGTGGAAAGATCTAGTTATAATTTACCTTATGCTCAATTTACAAGCTAACTCCTTATCAGCTCAGAGAAAACACTCTGGAAGAATACAAGAATACACACCACAGTACCGTCCTCCTCTGGGTAGGTCAAAGAGGAAAAACTACTTTTCACTTGCTCTCAGACTTGTTCAAATGTTTTACAACTCAGATTTTTCCCTGGCACTAAGAATTGAACCCAGAGGCTCTCTTCCATATAATCCCAGCCTTTTCTGAGACAGGGTCTGGTGAAATTGCTGAAGCTGGTCCGAGCTTGCATTCCTCCAGTCTTAGCCTCCCAAGTCACTGGGATTACAGGTGCGCACCACTGTGCTGGCTCACATTGTATTTTACTTTATTTTCTTATTTTGGTACCCGGGATAGAACCCAGAGGCACTCAACCACTGAGGCACATGCCCAGCCCTTGATTTTTAATTTTGAGAGAGGGCCTTGCTAAGATGCTGAGGCTGGCTGTGAACTTGCGATCCTTCTACCTCAACCTCTCAAGCCACTGGGATCACAAGAGTGTGTGTGTGTCACTGAATCTGGCACATTTTATTTTTTTAAGAGCAAAATGACAAAGAGGATAGACACAGATTGAAATGTTGGTAATGATGGTACTAACTGATCTATTTTATTTCTTCTTCTATTTCTTCCTTTTATACTAACCTCCCCCACAAGATACCCTCCCCTAAATTGTTAAGATTAATTTCTAAAAAATAACTAAATAAGTAGGTAGGTCTACCAACTATTTTTGAAAAACAGTTCCACAAACAATGCTAAATGTAGACCTAAAGACTCGAATTGGATTTAAAAGAAAGTACTCACTATTCAGAAGTAGATGAAGAGTAGCAGAAATCCAAGACTTTTAAAACTGGGCATTTCCATGGCTAGTTTCCATCTACAGAGGCTAATTAGTTGGATGACATGTAAGAAAAGCTAAAACTAATCAACCATATCATTAGCAGTCCTGATGAAAGATTTGTTCATTTCAGTACATAAATTTCAATTATTAAAATTTAAATTACTAGAGGCTGGAGCGGTGGCTTGGCCGTTACGGTGCTTACTCAGCATGTCCAAGTACACGGGTTCAAACCCCAGCACCCATGTACACAACTCTCAGAGCAACGAAAGCCATGTGAGAAACTAAAAAATTGATTCTTCCTGTCTCTTTCTCACTGTCCTTCTCTCTCTTAAAAAAATTTAAATTATTAAATTATATATATTATATGTATATATTATACACACACACACACATTTTCCCCCCAATGATTTGTGTGGTTTCTGTTCCTCATTACATGGACAATTATCAACTGAATAAATGAAAAGCTGGGGGAAAAAAGCATATTCAGATATTACAATATTACCAAAAGATGATCAGAAAGCTTAATATTTCACAAGAGAAGGCAATTTGGCAAGCACTTATTAACTGAAGATGCCACACATAAAACGAACTTGATTGTTCTTGTTTAGATGTGACTCGGTTCCCTTCTTCAGTGTTTTAAGTTTGTGATCATGCTCAGTCCCCCACCTCTGGCCTGCCTCTCTAACCACATCCTCCTTATCTGCACCTCCCTGTCTGTCTCTTCACACCTACTGAGTAAGCTATTCACACTCAGAGCACCTCCAACACTGTGCCCTTTACAAGTTGCTGAAATCATCAAATGTCACCTAATCCACTGGCCCTTTAATGACCATGCTATCTGTTCTACAAATAAGACTGCGTGTTTCAGTGCTGCCTGTGCTTGGAGCTCAGTCTCTGGCTCCCTTAGAATCTGGAACAAGCTTACCGAACACTTCTAGAACTCCTCCAGCTCCCAGAGTTGTAGAAAAAGTGATGGAACCTGTGCACCCTTAGTGCACTAGTAATTCATGCAGTTTTACTGCCTTCAATTCAGCTCAGAAATCCTGCTTTCAACTGGGTTGATTTCCCACCAGTAACTCCTAGCAGTGCATATTTGAAAACGGCTCCACTTTCCTCCAGGGAAAGAGACTTGTTTCTGTACTCTATATCTGAACATCTAGCTATGTGCCTTCTCTATTATGATAAGACTTTCTAATTAAGACATTTTCAGCTGGGGCTGGAGCGGTGACTCCTGCACTTGCCTGGCAAACCTGAGGACCTGGGTTCAAACCCCAGCACCACGTGCACAACTAAGTGTTGGAGCAACTAAGGCCATGTGAAAAATTAAATAAAGTTGAAAAAAATTAAAAAAAAAAAAAAGACATTTTCAGCTTCCTCACTCCATCTTGATGTGTTTCTGCCATTCTCTGGCTCAACCCTGGCAACACACTTAGAACTGCTTGAAGAACTTTCAGAAAAGATGACCAATTCCCCCCAATTTCTGAAAGGAGGTAATTTTACAGTGCTGATATCATCTTAAACATGTGATCAAAATGAACATCACCAGTAATGTTCCCCCAACAGGATGCCCTGAAGAGGGCACATCATCCCTTCTGTGGTACTCCTGCCTAAAATGTACAACCTACAATTGAATCATGAGGAAACATCTAGCCAAACCCAAATCAAGGAAAATTCTACAAAAATTTCAAATCATAAAAGTTAGAGTGAGGAACTGTTCCAGATTAAAATAGACCGAGAAACAACTAAATTCGATGTGTGACCCTGAACTGGATGCTGGTCAGAGAAAGTCATTACTGAGACAACTGATAAAATGTAAAAAATGTGTATTAATTTAATAGTACTACATCAATGTTGCTTTCCTGACTTTAATCACTGTACTGTGGCCACATAAGACATTAACATTTGGAGAAGCTGGGTGAACTTTTTGCAATCATTTTAAAAATTCTGCATTTTTTAAGACCTCAAATTCCAAATGAAGGTCTTCAGTCGTTTGTCTTGTCATCTACTTTCACTCCTTTGCCCTGGACATCTCTCCGTTCCCAAAGAAAGCCTGAACACTCACACTCCTGGGCTCCGCTCTAGGCCTGCAGCCCTGAACCCCACCGCGGAAGCTGACCTTGCAGTGCCTTAACTTCTCAGGTGGACCTTCCCTTTCCCTAGCACTCTCCCGTGCTCGGAAAGGGCTGACTTAGACTCTATAACGCTCGGTCCTAACTGCAATGTCTAAGAAGACGGTTTACACATGCAACGACCTCACGATTCTGTAACTAGCTGAGCTGTATGCAAGTGTTTGTCAGCTGGACATGGTGTCCCAAGACTCAGATGCTACTCTTGGATGGGCCAGGGAGCCTCATATTAGGTTTCATGGGCAGAGTGCTTTCTTAACAGCAGCCAACTGTTTTATAAATACGTGGTCAAGAAGAGACACACGTGAGAACAGTCTCCCTCGTGACAGTCCCCTCTCGACTAGAAAATGAGGCGGCTTGTCTTTTAACCACTCGCTCTTCCAGGTAAAGGGACAGAATTTTGCTTCACTTCTTTAGTTGTCGGTTGGGTTCTTGAGACGGGATCTACCCTCGCACTCTACAAAGCAGTCGCAGGGAATTGAGTGTAGACACACCTGAAATGAGCAGAGGTGTAGGAGAGTCTGAGGCTCGGCAGTTTCTCAGAATCAAGGTTCTGAGTTAATCCCAAACTGGGAAAGCCAACAACTTTTACCTGTCTTTAGGATCAATTTTAGCACCAATCACTATCTTAAGGTCCAAATCTAATGCTTACCTCACTAGCAACAGTATTAGAACTGAACTACTTTCCACTGAGTTTTTCAGTGTAATGCCCATTATAATTTCCCCAACTAGCATGAGGCTGTGAGACTTTCTACTGCCTGTTTTCTCATTAAAAAGAAAATAAGGGCCAGATGTGGTCGCATGACCCTACGGTCACAACTATTTGGAGCCCAAGCAGATACAAAGTAGTGAGGTAAAAATGTGTTTCAGACATTACAGAAGACACCATTAGTACTTCTAAACCATCTCTGAAGTGCTCATAGACTTTGCCACCCAATTCCCCTCTGGAACCAACTACTCAGTAGACCCAAACTGGCCTCATGTTAGCAGATGAAAGGTGCCAAGGTAGTTACTCATAGTTGAAGGGACAAGACTTATTGAGAAGGATATAAGACTGGGGCTGCCCACCCCCTTGTTTCCAATTTTTAAGAGATATTTACTAAAAAAGTATACCAAGATATAAATACAAGCAGTGCCATTTACAATAGCAAGGAATAAAATGTCATCCCACTAAGTTAAATCTTAGTGTACCCATAAGAAGCTTCAATTTTTCTTTATATTCTGATCTTTTTTCGAATAAATATATATATATATCAGAACATGTTGCTTTGCATAGATAGACTATAAATATAGAAATGGATTAAAACTCTTAGGCTTAATGAAAGAAACAGATTTCTCTCTTCCATACACACAGTGTTTATAAAAAGAGAGAGAAATTGTAAACTTGTGTCCCACTCCTCCCCAAATGAACAGGATTTGGGCAAACAGATGCTCAAGTAAGGAGAAAGGATCCGATGCCGCTATGGTTTCGGCAGTCAGACAGGGAGAACACCTAATTCTGGGAAGGAGAAAATGAATTTCAAGTTGAACATGTTCAAAGTGATGCTGCTGTGCATATGGCCACATCTTAAGTGTTGACAGAAACATCACAAGTCATCTCAATCAGCAGATTTCAGACCTTTCTGAGACAAGGTTTTGCTAAGTTGCTTAGGGCCTCACTAAGCTGCTGAGGCTGGCTTTGAACTTGTGATCCTAACTGTCTCAGCCTCCAGAGTCACTGGGATTACAGGTTTATGCCACCATGCCCAGCCCCATATCAGAGTCTTGAAATGACAAAGTTTACAGATTAGCAGAACAGATTACCAATTGCTGGCAGAAATGAAGGGTGGCGCAGGAAGTAATGGGTGTGGCTACACTGCAGTAGTAAGAGGGCTGTGGTGATGGAGATCTGTATTATGAATGTAGTGATCGTTACAAAATAATCACATGGCTGCACATGCGATAAAACTGCATAGAGCTACACCCACACAAGTTGCAAAGATGGTGAATTCTGAGTAAGGCTAACTTCCTGGTTTTAACATTTAATACAGTTATGTGAGATGTAACCATGGGGAAATTAGGAGAGGGGCATGGGGATCTCCCTGTGTATATTTTTACAACTTCCTATGAATTAATAATCTCAAAATAAACACAACAAAAGCAAAACAACAAAAGACCTCTTCAGCTTCCTCAGTATATC
>PVKS010003086.1:0-108641 GCA_004027875.1 Aplodontia rufa
TGTGCCAGGTTCTGAGATCCACACATGTCCAATCCACCCTTACCCTCTACCACTTCTATATCCACAGAGATTTGGCTTATGAGTTTCTTCATGGCCTTTCTTATAATTCCAAAGTGGAAGTGAGTGATACATCAGAGAATAATATTAATATACAACTTCCAATCAGCTACTTAATGGGTAGCATGTGAAATAATACAAACTATTGAACAGTGCTGCTGTTGGGTTTTTAATTTACATATATACTGTGTTGCTATGAAGGTTGATGAACCATTATGCTACAAAGATAGATCTTGAAATATAAATTTTCATATCAAGTAAAACATTTGTCATTTATGATTTTCAAGAAATATTTATACTGTATTTTAAAAATAATAGCAGGAAAGAATAAACAGATTATACCAAACTCATTAATTTGAAGGCTACTTAAATGACAAGGACTGATCATATCATCAAGAAGCTTGTGTGCTTTCATGCAATGAATAAAAAAGCCAATTAAGGGTGTATACATAATTTCAGGGCAAATGCTCTACATAATACTTAAGAATAGAACATTTCCTGATAAGCACTAATGGACTGGTTACAGTAATTCTGATCAAGATGAACAAATGTTATCTTATCATGTCATAACGCGTGGATCCTCCATGCCTTCTGTCCCCATTCCCGCCCTTAGCGTTTAGTCACAAGACTATCAGAGCATGCATATACAAGCCCATACCCATTCTTCACATATTCTTGTCCTGGAGCAGGTGCAGTACTTGCCTGACCTTTCCCTGACATCCAGATTCTAATATCCTTATTCATTCTTTCGTTACAGCATTACAGGAATTTGAAGTCGAGGTAGGTTAACAATGCTTTCTTAATCTATAAATCAGTCTTCTCTACTTGATTATGATCTAAGCCCAGTATCTAAGGCTACGCTTATTTTTTATCCTTCACCACAGTGTATAATTGGTAGAACTTTAGTGAGACTCACTTATTCTACAACAAGGATGCAGGCAGCATGCCCATTAGGATATCTACTGGTCAAACATATTATTCCCCTTTCTTTGTATATTATATGCAGTTGAAGGTGATAAAATGGCATCTTCATAATGCCATTAGTATTGTGCAAATAGAGAAAACCTCACCTTTTGTCTGAATTACTGAACCTTGACTAATAGTCTCCATTGTAAATGACACAGATTATTTCCACTGGAAACACATATATCTAAATGTGAAGTAAACCTTTCTTGTATTCGATTATGACCCAAATAATTATTTTTACTGATTCCATAAAAATTAACAACCTACTAAAGGTAATAGAGAATTCTTCTGCTACACGCTGACATATTTAATGTATGAAGATTTGTTTGGCAAAATCAGTATATCCACACCAGCAGCCTCAAGTTCAGAAAGGATTCACCAGCATCACCCACAGGAATTTGGCTTTGGATTGCTTTAACAATATTAATTTTGACATGAAATTTTCCTTAATTTAGATAATGTTGTAGTTGTAGGGAGAAGAAACTACTGAATGTTTTTAATTTAGCTAACTGTTACATTTCCTAGTGCTTTTTCCACTCTTCCCTGACTCACCCTCCATGTGCTTATAGCCATTCGTTACCTTGTACTTTTTTACTGTGTAATTGGAGAAAATGGATTACAACACAAAAAGTTAAAATTGGGATTCAGAGAAAGGAGTTATTTATGGATGGATTCTTTTTGCTTCAAAACTGCTCACATGCTTTCACAATGCTCCAACCAGTGAAATATCAAGCAACTTGTATAATTATCAACTGGGAGAAATTGTAAAAATAGATATTATTTATCTATACTGTTTTAATTTTTGTTAGAGCTTTATGGTTAAACATAGGAGTTGGGTTCCTCCCCACAAACTTGTGCATGAATGGAAGTCAATTTTGACTAATGTTCCCCAATTTTTCCCTCCCCCTTTCCCTGCTGTCCTTACTACCCTCTCCCCTTCTCTTTCTTCTACTCTGCTAGACTTTAGCTTTAGTCTCAATAGTTTCAGTCTATTAATTTGTATTTGAATATTTTTTGTTTTGGTTTTGATTTTTTAAAAGACAGAGGGTCAGTGAGAGAGAGAGAAATAGAATCAATTTTTATTTAGTTTTTCACGTGGTTTTTGTTGCTTGGAAACTTCTTTGTGTACATAGTGCTGGGATTTGAACCTGTGTACTTGCACATGCCAGGCAAGCACAGTAACTGCTGAGCTTTGAATGGTTCTTTATGTACTCTTAACCTTCCCTCCTACTTTCCTTTATTGTACTTTAATTTCTGCATGTAAGTGAAAATTTTCAACATTTGAGTTTCTGAGTTTGACTACTTTTATTTAGCATGATATTCTCCATTTCCATCCATTTACCAGCAATTTCCATAATTTCATTTTTTAATAGCAGAATTCCATTGTGTGTGTGTATCACAATATAACAATATATACACTATTCTTTTTTTGTAAAAGAGGGACAGTGAGAGAGAGAGAGTGTGTGAGAAAGACAGAATTAATTTTTTATTTAGTTTTTCATGTGGCTTTTGTTGCTTGGAAACTTCGTTGTGTACGTGGTACTGGGGTTTGAACCCTCATGCTTGTGCATGCCAGGCAAGTACCACATGCGCAGTAACCACTTAGTCATGGCTCCAGTCCCAGAATACATACATACAGATATGTATGTATTTTATATATATAAAAATATAAATATATATATGTAAATATATAAATATTTATATATTTATATATATATAAATATATATATTTATATATATATATAGCTACAGAAAGATGGTAGATTTTTCTCAGAAGCAAAAATAAACCAGACATAAAATTAGAAGAGAATTTACATTGCTTTGGTCCAGAGACATCAAGAACTTTGAGCTAGAGTTCATTCAACTAATAAAACCAAAATCATCAGAAATTCTCCTTCTTAATAGTCTCAAAATGACTCTTTTATAGATTGCCATTTTAAGTTGATTTTTAGAAAAATTTCTTAAAAGTATGTAAAGGAACTGGAGAGGATCTTAACAATCTAGCTTAACAGTCACATTTTACAGATGAAAAAAGAGAGACATTTTTCAAAACAAATATACCAAACTCTTCATCGAATCTTTCTCACAACCCCATTTCTTCCCATTACATCTCTTCTCATAGGTCTAAATCAAGTAGCTTCTCATCCATCTCTTTAGAAATAACTTGGACAAGGGTGGAAATACCTTCCTCAACCTTGAGGTATTCCTTCTTTTTTTCCTCCCATATCAAGAACAAAAAACGAAGTCACCATTTTTGAAGCAAATCCTGTCTAGTATCTTATTTTTAACCTTTCTGGAGTTTCTTCTCAATCTACTATGTCTTTATTATTCAAAGTCAGAAGTGACAATCACATCTTTATTTAAGTGGGATGATATGTAATCAAACTCACCTGCTTGATTCCTGACCCTAGCATGTAATGGCTGAGTGATTTGTGGCTTATTAATCTAACTCATATTCAGATTGCACATCAATAATACAATATAAATAGATTTAAGCCTCATCACTAATCTAGGAGGAAGTCATTATCATTAGTCACATTTTTTAAATGAAGAAATTGAGAGGTTGAGAATTTAAGGGGCTCATCTAAAGTTGCACAGCTCCTAAAAAATGGTGTCATCACTTGAAAAGGGACATTGTGTTTAGAGTCTTCACATACTCTTCCCTCCTTATCCAAATTGGCATGGTTCCAGCTGTATGTAATGAAATTAACCATAAATTGTCTTATAAGGTTGTTACACAGACCCAGTGAAATATAAAAGGTGGGTATAACCTTAATGCAGAAACATAAGTAAAATCAATCTTCATTTTTTTCTTGGATTTGATATATCTGGTGTTGACAGAAATATTTCTTATCAATACTCTTGTGGAGTGTATCTGTCAGATGTCTTTACAGTAAAAGGTCTGCCCAACATAAATTCAAAAAAAAAAAAAAAAAAAAAAAAGAAACAACCCAAATTCAGCATTATCTCATCAGGCATCAGGCACAATATTTCTGCTAGAAAGCTATAGTAGAAGAGGTTTGGCAAAAGGAAAGTTGAGAGATGATAGTGAGAAAATATCTTAAAAGTATTAGAAATTCTGTGCTTATTTTCTCTTTCCATACCCAATGCCCCTTGAAAATGTGAGAAGTAGTGCATGAGACAAGGTCAATTTGCTCCATTAACCATTTGGATAGTAAATACATTCAGGAAGCCATAGCCAAGAACTGTAACGGTCCTGCCAATTCTTTGGCAAACTAGTGTATCAAGATGTCACTTCTGCATCCAATGCGGTAAGTTCCTCGCACCCTGACATGGACTGCTCATTGGCAGAAACAAGTTGAGCCTTTCTGGCCAGCTTCTAATCTCAGCATCTCCTGGAGAGCAGTCACACTGACATAACTTGGCGTCATCTGGACAGCTTGAGACAGGCAGGTTGATTGCTGAACTATACAGGAGAATGCATTCCCCTGCCTCACATGCTCTTTCAGGTGTGCAGGGCAGCTTTGGCTAATTTTCAGGAAGGTTACAGATCTTTAATCTCTTTCCCTGTCAATCTGTTGCTGCATGCCATAATTAAATCACGAAAGTTGGGGCAATGGCTTCAAATCAAGGTGATGGGCATAGAGCAAGATCTTTCTTTGCATCCATGAAATTTTATAAACAAATAAACGTCCTATTGCCTTTGGAATGACAGGAAAGCTGTCATTTCACAATTTCCTATATTCTCTCTTCTTCCTCAATTGGCACATCATCAGACATGTGTCAGAAAATCCTTTTCTTCAATGACTATAGCCAAGGACTAACACATGAGTACAGATTTTATTTTTTAAAAAAATCAAAGCAGAAAACATTCACTTTCTCAGAAATTGTGCTTTCCCTTTGAACGCTCATCCCTTCACCAAAGTGTTCAAAAACATAGACATGACTGTGTTATATATGTGTGCATGATCATACTTTTATACATATGTTAAAGTATGACTATACAAGTAAGAGTCATTGTATGTCATGATGAAGTAGACAAGTACACCAAATTTAAAATGACACAAGCAGAGTTTCTGAAAGCTTTTTTGCCTGTAGGTTCAATCAATTTATTTTATTATATTATTCTATTTTATATTGATTTTGAAAACAATATTCCTGATATAATTTAAGAATGAATGAATATGTCTATTTGGCAACACATAGATAAAATCATGAACACGATGGTAATACGGTAATATCACTTTATTCAACTCCATATTTTTTGGTGGCTGTAAATGGGGATTAATTTAAATTGATCCTCAATTAAGATACAAGAATCCAAGTAGCAAAGTCACTTGCATGGGGACAATAGACCGGCTGCATGAATACGAATAAGAGGACTTTAGTTCTTTATTCTTCTCCTGCTGCTGCATTGGGGGAAGATGACAACCTAATCATGTCTCCCCAGCACCAGGCTGTGAGTTTACATTAAGCAGCGTGAGTTCTGTCATTACTGCTTGGTTTGGGGGGATAATGGCTTTGTCTAAACCACACCACAGGCAGAGATGATTCCTGAAAGTCACTCAGCAATTCACCAAAAGGAGGCTTTCTGCATATTTTAAATTTTGCTGGGGGTTTAAATGTGAAATGATGAACTACTAGCATGTGAGCAAGAGACATAAAAATCCTGTCCAGTATCTGATGAACCGCACAGTATGTGACTGATATTATATCCATGTTTATTTATATAAAAATAAATTAATCTATTTTTAAAGGATGAACCATGTTGTCTGTTTGATCCCAGAACAGAAAGCTACCAAAGACTGAACAGTTGTAGGAATGACTGGTGGAAAAGAGCAAAATACAAGATTAATGACAATACCTGAGCATTTACTAAGTTAGGAAAGCAATACTGTGTATTGTATTCATCTTGGAGAAGAGTAGAATGGGAAGAGAGGGGAAGGGTTAAGATACGAAACAGAATAAAAACATAATTTAGTAGAAACAAGATGTGAAAGTGCAATTAATTTACCAACATATCATTCATAATAGAAATACTTCAAAACACAAATTGTCCAGAAGTTTGTACCCATCCCTGTGACAGGGGACAGAGAGATGCAAGGGTTTGGAACACAAGGTTAAGGGGACAATTCTATAAAATGGGCCCACTGTGCTGACCACCACATTTTTTCTTTTCCAAGAAGCAATGTACCTGCAGCCCTGCCTGGCTTTAATAAACAGGGTATGTCACATTCCCAAGCAAGCTACCTGTTATCTACAGGAGAAATGCAGACTCCAAATAATGTGGATAAGAGGAACCCTTTTCAAAGACCAGATTCCAAAACTCAGAGAGATAAAGGAAAATCCTGGTGACCACAAAACCTATAAAAACGTATGATTAAGAATCCAATCAAAACTGGTCCACAGGAGTCAAAATGATCTACAACTTACAAGGTAGTAGGGACTTGAAAGTCTGATGTCATCCTGCTCTCAGTCAAAAAATCATGAAGTGGATCTGGACCCACTCTCCAACTCTCTCCCTTAAAAGCGTCATCTTCCTTTTTTCTATCCTTTCAATAAACTCTTGCCTTCTACCCTGAGCAATATGTCTGAACTCTTTCTGACTTAATGGCAAGAATTGGGGCTTGATGTGGGAAGGGGGAGGGCCTTCATTCTGCTTCAGGCTCCCAGAAGGCCTCAGTCCTGTAACACCTGAAGCCATGTCATTTACATTGAGGCCCCGCCTCTCCCACACCAAGGGAAGAACATCCTTCCTCACTTCTTGAATTTGGGGGCTGGCCTCAGGCTTTGCTCAGCGAGGAGGAGGAAGTGAGTTTACTCTGCTTCTAGCCTTTGTTCATACCTCTCCTTCCTGTAACCCTGATAACCACAATATGAACAAGTCCAGGTTAGCCCACTGGAGACTGCAAATTCTTCAGCCTGCTGTTGACTGCTGACATAAGAGGGAGTTCAGAGAAGAAGAGGGGAACTGTCCAGCTAAGCTCAACTCCAATTGCTGACCCACAGTACTGAGAAATAAACAAATCGTTTTGTTTTAAGACACCCTGTTTTGAAGTAGTTTACCAATATACATGCTCAATAATGCATTGACTATTATACATCAGCACAACAGAGCAAGAGGCAAGTTTTAATATGACAACGAAAAGAGCTAAGTGAAATCATGGATGTTTTATATTATAATATTGAGCAAAAACAGCAGTAATCAAGTATTTGTACCACAACTAGGTTAACTCATGCACCCATGGAACAAATGACATGTAAAAAACGGAATGGTTTTTAAGGGTTGTCGTATTAAATATCAGCCCATCATTATTTTTAAGTTTCCTTTAGCACAATTATACTGTATTTTCCAAAGAAAATATTTATTAGAACTAAAAGTCTAAGACATTCTTAGTTCCTAGAATACATGGGCATGACATTATTAGATCACTAAAATGTACAAATCAGGTCTTCTGTACCTCTTTCCCAATATTATAACTTAAAACAATGGAAAAATGTACCAACAGAAATATTGAAAATTTGGGAAGAAATATCACTAGGAGTTAGAAATGAAAGTAAAATTCATATTAGCTGATTTTATTTTCATTATCAGAATGCTAGTATTTAAAATAAAAGTGGTGATTTAAATACTCCATGAGCCACAAAACCTATTTAAATAGTGAAAGATATTGATAACAACTAAACTTTCACATGCTAAAGGTCAACATTTAAATATTAAAAGTGACTGACCTCAGATAAGGAAGACACAGTTTTAAGCACTAATTCTAAAAATTACCATCATCGTAATGGCTCATTCCTTTACTAAATGTCGATGCACAGATCATAAAAGCATTGTCCCATGAAAGTGAAGCTGACTTATTTGCAAAATCCCAAGATCTGGATAGAAATTCCAAAGGCATGTCCTTCACTATTCACTCTTGACCAATGTATCTCCTTAATCCAGTGGGCTGCTGAAGCACATTGCTCTTTTTCTAGCTGAGTGTGCACATTTGCTGCATCCAGAGGGATGTGGAGTTTGGCTTCCCTCTTGCATTATGAGGGCAATTTATTTTGACAGCTTCCCCAGGCCCCAAAAGTTTTCAGACTTCCAATATGCTATAGACTGAACTTTAAACATCCCCAAATCCTGCAGCCTGAAGTGGACAACAGAGGGGTTGAAACAAGAGTCAAAGACAGCAAAACAGAATTTGTGACTTGCTCTTGTTTTTTTAAAGAGGAGAGCTCAAAATTGAACCTCTTCCCTACTGAGATCTGATCACTCCCCCATTTCTTTCTCAGTGTAGATTTATGTTCTCTTTTGTATCAAAGTTAAACCTTTAACAGATGCATATTTACGGTAAGTTAGTCTGATGCTACCTTAGGTCAAGGAACCATATGGCCAGAAAGAAGTCATTTTTAAAATTTCCTAACAGGTATCCCATTACAAATGTAGCCCTTCCCTTTGCCTGCCTCAATTTTAAAATTAGCCAATTGTGTAGAATGCATCCCCCCAATTTCCAACCAGAGTGAAGGGCAGCATTGCATCAGGTTACCAGGAAGAGCAGGTGGATTGCCCTGGGCAATCCAAGGGCACGTGCTGGCTAGATTCTGCACACGCCCTTCTGCAGAAGAAAAGTTTGCCTTGCCCACCCATTTCTGAGCACATGTTGGATTGTCTTAGGGCACCTTGATATTTCTAACAGCTTTATTTCTTGCATCAGCTAGACATATTTTCTTGTTCCTATAATCTCTACATTTTCCATTGCAAAGGTCAATTTATTCTCCCCCATTTGTACATTTGTTTTCACCTTTCCTTATCTGTGCCTCTTTTACCAGTCAAGGAGGATCTTTTCTGTTCTCTGTGAAAACAAATCATTTTTCCCTACTTCCAACTTGAGTTTTTCATCCACATCCACAAGCTCTTTCACTTACTATATAGTAGGATGTCATCCTTTGGGGAAGCAAAGTTTGTTGTGATGGCATTGACCTAGTATAAGGGTTATTAAAAAAATAAACAGCCTTGTGAAACTCCTCATTCGTTATAAGGATACTATCAAGGATATTGTCCATTACATCAGACAGTGTCCTATTTATGATGTCTTCTGCAAGAAATTCCTGTCTCATCTTTATTCAATTAACAGAGGTGCCCTTCCTCAGTAGGTTCTGTTCATTCCTTTCTGCTTGTGGTTTTTGTTTTTGTTTTTACATTTAATTGCCATTGTGAATCATGGGAAACCCACAATGGGTGAGTAAGTCAAGGACAGCATAGGGGTTGACATGATTAACACTTCACTTTCCTCTGAGGTTCTTCATTGCCTTAACTGTTTTTAATGTGGTTTTTTACTGTACAGATTTTTGCTTGTTTGCTGATCACATTTATGCATCTTTTGACTAATATTTATCATGTATTCTATATATCAGGCACTGTTTTAAGCACACAGCATAAATGAAGTCACTTTAATTTTACTTTCTAGAGAGCTAGATAGTAGCTATCTTCCCAAATAGATTGCTACTATAATTATCTCAACTTTGCAGAGAGGAAAAAGTGAGGTGCAAAGAAATTGAGTAATATCCCTAAGGTCACACTGCTAGCAAGTAGAGAAGCCACTCTTAGATAAATTAAATTATTTCTGGAAGAAGACACAAAAGAGAATTTGCTATACCTCAGCAAGAAATGGGAATGATTTCTCCAAGGGAAAGGTAATCTTATTAGTTAAGTGAATTTGTCTCAACTACTTAGTTGACAGAAAAATTTTGCTATTCAACTTTATATACTGTTAAAGATTCCCTAAATTTCATGCCTTTAAGGGCCCTTCCTAAATTCTCAAGCAATTAGGCCAGTACCTACTGTTAAAAGGTCAAGGTTAACTAATGGTCTTTGCCTATGAAAGTTAAAAGAGTTTGTTACTGGTAAGTCTCCATAACTTTCAAGATTTCAAATGATGCATTTCCCATGTGGGCTCTCGTTTGATCTGTCATGAAAAACTGACCTGGTCTCACTCAGGTTAGATGCACTTAACTGATCCCAACAACTAAAATAAAGATTTCTGGAGATATTACCTTGATTTCATATGTTTCAAAATTACAAAAAACTCATTTTCAGTTTCAGCTATTAAAAAGTTGACTACTGTAAATTTATACAGAAATTTGTACCTTCCAATGAACCTCAGAATTTTTGCTTGCAATTTTAAAGGGGAATGATAAATTTCGTTCTGGATCTTTATGTTCTCTGGAGAAATATAAAAGATTTGTTTTTCCAATGCAAACAATGGAAACAAATGCTGGCTAATTTAAGAAATAAAGGACTTTGTTGGAAGGATACAAAGGAACAACAGCATCGCCAGGAGACTGAAAGAACCCAAAGTAGAAACTCAGCAGAAACCGAATACTCAGTGCTGCTGATGGACCCTGGACACTGATGCCAGAGTAGCTCTTTTCACTGTGTATGTTATTCTCAGTACTGGAATCAATGCCAGTTTCCCCTCCTGATATGAAATCTTATTTAGAGCTTCACAGTGTCTGAGTCGGCTTATTGTAAGCTTTTTATAGCAAATATCTGTCTTTAGAGCCTGTTGAGGTGTTACACATGTGTAATCCCAGCAGCCTGGGAGGCTGAGGCAGGAGAATAGCAAGTTCAAAGCCAACCTCAGCAAATTAGCCAGACCCTAAGCAACATAGTGAGACACAGTCTCAAAATAAAAAGGGTTGGGAATATGCCTTAAATGTTAAGTACAGCTGAATTCAATCCCTGATACTTAAAAAATTAACAGGCAAATAAGCAAACAAACAAAATATAATTAAAACTTTTATATTTGGAGGAAGATTCCTGCCATATAATAAAACTAATACAACTATAAATCTTCAAACGTAGGTGGTCCAGAGAAGCTGCCAAAAATCAAATGACAAGTGTTTACTAGAAATGAAAAAAATAAATAAATTGCAATTTTCTTCTCATTCATTCACCAATCTTGCCATCCAGTCACTGAACAACTATTTGTTAAGTTCCAGGCATGGCGATCAATATTGGGAGTTGTGTTGGGTACACTTTGTTTTCACGTTCAGGTTCATTTCCCTCTCTTCTCTACCCACTCTGAGCTTAAGATGGTCAGCCATTGGAATGGTTTTATAAGATCTCCAGACCCCTAGATTCTGCTTGGGTTTGGCCAGCGCTGGTAGAAGACTGGGGCTTAGAAGAAAAGAATAGGTATTTAGTCTTCTTGTTACCTGCAAAGGTCCACTGTTTGGCATTGGCAATATTACTTCATGAAATCCACAGCTCCTGTAGGCTACTTAGCCTTTCCCACAGCTCCTACTTCACTAGGTTCTTGTAACCTCTCATCATCATTGCCCTTCCAAGTTGAAGGACTACGAAGCCTTCCTTCTGGTGCTAGCCTAGAAGGGCCCCACAAGTTCCTAATGGTTTCTCTAAGTTATCTAGACTATACAGAAAATTCCCCTCTCAAAATTATCTTCAATTTCCCTTTTAAGGAGTCTACTTAAATCTTGCAAAAGCCATAAAATTACCAGATACACTGGTTATTAGGAAAGCCAATACTTAATCTTATTTTACGTAAATTTAACAAAACTGTGAGTTTCACATATGGGGAACTATCACATCTACAAGGAGCTGCCTTGATAAACACTGCACACTCTTATAAGAATGCTCCAGTTCTGAATTCTATAAATGGCTATTTTTATACTCAGGCACTCTGACAAATTTCCAACACACTCATTTGTATATATTTCCCCTTAAAATACTTATTTAAAATTCATCCTGGTAACTTTCCCTTCCTATTACCCCATTCCATTTACTAAACTATTAAATTCTTCTATCCCATTAAATGTTAGATGATTCAATCCAGAATATGATCATATTGAGAGATTGACATAATTCAACACAGTAAAGTAACAGGATGTATATTTATATTGAGGATCTACATTATATTGAACATTTTATTTCTGGTCCTGTCATAGCACTTAGAGCACATTGACATGGAGAGATTGGCTGCATGAAAAAGTGGATAATAAAAGGTAAGATACCAAAGAAAGAAGATAGCAGCAGAATTATACTGTTCATTTACATGGGAGTGGGTCAGTGAATGCTGGTTCTAAGTATTTAACAACTCAAAGAAAGTGCCTTAAAACTAAATGCACAGGTGGCCTCAGCATGAACAGCAAAAAAATCTGATCCAGAAAAATCCCACATAAATGGCTGGTGGATAACATGATCCAGAGCTGATTACAAACTTAAATAAGTTGTAATACCAGTGATATGCTAGAAAACTCTATAGACACATCTATGATCTAAGCCTTCATTCAGGCAACAGCTCAACACAATAAATAGAGAGTAAGATTTTTAAAAATTATTGAACCTAGTCTGATTCTATTGGCTCCATTGAGAAACAAGTCTACTACAAAATGTCTTGCTTCCTTACCACCAACACTCCAAATGCTGCTAGGAAGTGCAGATACTCTAAGCTTCAGAGTTTATCCCAACTCTTTTTCCAACCTAATGTGCTAGATTAGTTGGACTAAATTCATTAAATTCCATATGTTTGAAAGTAAGAAAAAGCTTGAAATTTTAGAAATTTTTCATTGATCAAATGCATTCTATAAATTTAAAGATATGTAGATTATTTTGAAAATTGTCCAAAATTGTCATGTGTCCAGATAATATCTTTTGTTAATCAAGAGCTGTACAGTTTGGCAATAGAGATTATGTGATAAAATAAATAAATAAAGCAATACATGATCAAAGAAGTTAATAACAATGGGGATCAAGTTTATTTAATGGTTTTCTTTGCTATTAGAAGAGTTTTCAGTTTACCAATTTGTATTCCTATTCTCTAAGATTACCTATAGTAGATGATGTTGCTTAATTGTAATTTATAGGTAAACTATATTCTTAATGAGCACATCATGAAATAAGGATTCCATGGGTTTCAGAAGATAATGCTTTGTATATACTAATGGTTTTATAGGCAATCTTGAATATAACAGACTCATGTACATTCAATAGTCATATAATTTGGTTGTCCTCCAATAAAAACTCTTAACACAATTCAAGATTTTCAGAAAATGTCATTGGATGAAGGAGGTCATATATCTATCAAAGACAGTCCATCTTTAAGTACTTTACATACACCAATCTTCAAGTATCTGCTAGGACAATAAATTCTCTACTCAGGAAGTCACCATGCCATACTTCTTGTGAACTCTAGATGTTGTAAATGATTTCCCATACTAGACTTTGGTTGGATGTTTTAGGTTTTACCATCAGTTCTAGCTTTGTCCTCAGAGGAACACAGGACTAGATTTCCAAATTCACTCAGTTTCTGCATGTGATAGGTTTCCAGGTCTTCTTACACATCTTATCCTCTTAGAATTATCCCAGTTTTCCCTCTAACCCTTTAAAATACTGCGCCGCAAATATCTACAACATATAAGGAATTCAGCTCAATGGAAATAAAAAAAACCTATTAAAGATGAGTATTAGGTTTGAATATATATTACTCAAAATAATGCATACAAGTGGCCAACAGGTACATTCAACATCACTAATCAAAATAATCATCAGGTGAATGCAAATCAACACCACAATAAGATATCACCTCACTCCAGTTAGAACAGGTAACATGACAAATAAATAAATAAATAAATGCTGTTGAAGATGAGAAAAATAAACTGTTGCACAAATTTGGTGGGAATGAAATTGCATGTGGAAATGAGCATGGAAATTCCTCAAAAAATTAAAAATAGTTCCTCATGATATAGCAATCCTATTCCTGGGTACATATACAAAGAACAGCAGATCAGTATGTCAACAAGACATCTATACTCACATGTTATTGCAGTACTATTTGCAATAGCTAAGAAATGGGGAAAACTTCAGTATCTATCAAAGAATTAATGGATAAAGGAAATGTGGTACAAAATGGAATGCTACTTACTCAGTCGTAAAATATATTCTACAATTTCCAAATATTCTACGATACTCAAATGGAGATCATTTAAGTAAAATAAGCCAGTAACAGAAAGATAAATACAGCAAAATCTTGCTGTAACGTAGAATCTAATATAGTTGATCTTGTGGAAGTAAAGGAAGAGTAGTGGGGAAGGCAGGATGAGGATGGGTTAATCAATGGTCACTAAGTTATAGTTAGGTAGAGAAAATAAGTTCTGTTGTTCCACTGCACAATGGAAGAACTACAGATAATGATAACATATCATACTTTTTAAAAAAGAAAAAATAGATAGACATGTTTACCATGATTTAAAAATTAAAACAGCATACATGTATTAAAGCATTTATACACATTTTATATTATTTTGTTAAAATCTTGTAAGGTTGCTCAAAATAAAAAAAATTTAAAAAAAGCATGAAATTGGACCTCATAAAATGTACATTTTTATGTGTAAATTAAACTTTTTAAAAAATACTGTTTTTCAGACTGCACTGAATATCTAGGTGTGGTTACATAAATGCTGAGAAGAATAAAACTATGATTTCCTACATCATAAAAATCCTGATCATCCTAATAATGCAAGAATTTTGCAATCATATCATGCTGTACTCATATTAAGCCTGATAAACTCAAAGCCTTCCAATATTTTCATATCAACTTCTTCTGTGGCATGTCTCCTTATTCCTATACTTCAACATTTGATTTTTTTAAATCAAAACATCTATCACAGGGTATCACACAGTTGTATATAAAAACAAATTGCTCATTTCCTTTGCTAAAATGAGCATCTTATCAAAACTAATTACAATTGTATGGTATGGCCTCTTAAATTTTAGAGTGCTTTAGCATGTTATATTACTTTGTCCCCATAATTTGGATATAATAATTAGATACAATTAGGATCAATTTAAAGATAAAGAAACTGACACATTAGAGACTGGTCTTTGATACTCACATATTTAGTAAGGAAAACACCATTCCTAGAGCCCTTTCTCCTGCCCCTATCCAAATCTCTGTGCTATACCAAGTACTTTTTATTAAAGCATAGAAACAAAGTTTTATAAGCCCAAGAATTTCATTATGCATATTCCATGAAATAGTACAAGAGAACTCTCTTTGCTATAGCATTTATTAATGTCACCATGAACATAGCCAAAACTAGGTACATAGGTCTGGAAATAGGGCCTGATAAACAGTAATTTTTCTGTTCTCCAATTCTACTGTGTTTCTTTTGAAATATTTTAAAACAATATTTTCCTATATATAAACAGATATTTAGTCATTCACATAGACAGTAGGAATTCTACTCTGGCAGTGAATATTTATGAATTAAAATGCTATTTTTGTGTTAAAAAATCCCAGAAAAAAATACCCCTTCTATTCAAGCTTCTTTTCACTCAGGCTGACAACTTTAATAATTGGAGAAATACAAGTTGGAAATTATCTATATATTTGTATAAAGTCCATTCTTCAGGAGCCAGTATGTACTTTTTGCCCATTATTTTTTTTTTCAAAGAAGAGAGAGGGACAATGAGAGAGACGGAAAGCAAGAATCAATTTTATTATTTAATTTAGTTTTTCATGTGGCTCTTGTTGCTCTGATACTTCGTTGTGTATGCAGTTCTGGGGTTTGAACCTGCATCCTTGCGCATTCCAGGCAAGGGCTGTAACCACTTCAGTCCCTCCCTATATATTTTTTTTCTCTTTTTAAAAAGATAGATGAAGAGAGAAAGAGAACCAGAAAAAGTGAGAGAATCAATTTTATTTAGTTTCTCTTGTGGCCATCGTTGCTCCAACACTTCATTGCGTACGTGGTGCTGGGGTTCAAACCTGTGTACTTGTGCATACCAGGCAAGTGTGATAACCACTGAGCAAATGCTTTAGACCTTCCCTATGTATTTTTGAAGGAAAGAGAAAATGGATATGTCAAAGCTTTAAAATAGTATGCCAAAGAAGACTAGGAATGCTTGGGAGTCGCAGGGCTGGATGAGGGGTAGGGAACTTGAGCACATCAGGCATGTCACAACATAACATTTCCTTGGAAACCAGTTCATGGTTTGAGAGTTGAGAAGTTGCTGCGATCTTCAGCCAGAATATTTGACTCTTTCAGTTATTTGCAAGATTTCTCAAGGCTGTGGGAAAAGCAACTGCGACATATTTCCACTTAGAATTGCTCCAGAGAAATTGAAATTATTAGTGCAACATCTAGAGAGCAACCAAGGTCATGTGTGTTCAGACTCTAGACATTAAGGTCTGATGTAACAACCAGAGGGACTAGATAATTTCTCTGACAGCAACTTTTATGAAATTCTTTTAAAAAGCCCATATTGAGTCATAGAATAAAATATTTAATATGCAAACACATGAAGTAGTCCTTAAAAAATTCTTGTTATCCATCTCTTCTTGGCCTTTTGGCTAGATCAAGTGTAGTATCTGCTCTTATCAGTTTAATATCTGATACAACCTGTATCTGAGGACAATATATTAAATGGATTTTGGAGCAGAAATTTGGAATAGGAGCTTGCTCTATTCACTACACACATCTACTTGGTATCGCAGTACTTGCAGGATTGGTGCACCCCTCTGAGGAATAAACTGCTGTTTAGAATTAGACTACAGGGCTGGAGCTGTGGCTCAGGGGTTATGATACTTGCCTGGCATGCATGAAAACCTGAGTTCAAATCCCAGCACCATATGAAGAACTAAGTGTCAGATCAATAAAAGCCACATAAAAAAACTAAAAAAAATTGATTCTCTCTTTCTAAAACAAAAAAAAATATTCTTTTTTAAAGAATCTATTGATCTAAACAAAGATAACTAATAAACTCATTATTAATGAGATTTTTCAACTTTAGCTTTTGGCATATAAATTGTCTATTTTTGTCTGAAATAATGCAGGTAAGTACTATTATTATGCATAATAAACCAATATTGAACTTTTTTTACATGTGAAGATATGTCTCATTTATTTTTATTAGTTCAGTATAATTATACATAATAGTAGAATTCTTTGTTATATATTTATATAAATTTTGTGTTTTCTAATATCAAGTATGTACTTCTTAAAAACATTCATTTCATTATTTTATTAATATATTACACAATTTGGTAGATTATATATATATATATAATTTTTTAATAGTTCACAGGTCTTTTTCTCAAAAGGGTTTGTACCATTGTCAGTGTACCTGAAGCAAATTACAGATCCAATTTGGTGTCAGGATGGGGTGAGACTTGTGGTGTCTTGAGATAAAGAAAACACATTTTTCTATGTGGGGGAAAGTAGAATCAATAGGGGTCCCAGAAAGTAAGCAGTAATTGTTATATTGTAGCCCCGAGGAACCATGCTTCCTAGTGCCTAAGCTCTGTCCTATTCTGAGTCTGCCCTTAATCATATGACTTGCCTTGTCTCAGGACCATCAGCAAACATGAAACAAGTAGAAGTTTGAAAAATGTCAATATCCTAGGGCTTACAATCTTGGGTTGCTTCTTCTTCTGGTAAGTAAAACCGAGATGAAAAGACAGGTGGAGAACGAACCATTCTAGGCATCCCAGCTGGGCCACTAGTTATGAAGAAGAGCCCATATTAGACATGTAGCCCCAGGTGAAACTCAGTTCCATGACGAAGCCTTGGTGAGACTTCAATACATTGTCCTTTTAACTCACATAATTGTGAGAAATGAACATGTTTTTCTTATAAGCCATTACATTTTGGCATGGTTTATCATGCAGCAATGGATAATACTACAGCATGGGTAAATCCAAGGTATTATTTTGCATTTCATTGAATGAACTTGAAATTTGCTGCATATGTGTATTATAGGCAGTCATAAGATCACTTCTAGGCCATGAAATCGAATAGAAATGTTCAATAGTATTTTGGTGCTAGAGCATTTGATTCAATGTGGTTGATTCTCCAGTATTCTTTTTCCACATTGCAACAATTGTATGTTTTGTCATAATAATAATATTAAAAGAAGGAGCATCTACCAGTATGTGTTTCAGAGTGAGGACAATAGAGTCCCATAATAAAACATCAAGGGTTGTGTAAACTTATTTGAATTACTAGGATTTGATTGAATTATTTTTATAGTTACTATTAATGTGCAACAAGTTATATTAATTTTGCAAATTATTGTAGTGAGGTTGCATCTCATTTAAATTCATTAAAATAGATCTAAGTTAAACAAGTGAGGCAATCATATATACACTCAGTAAATATTAGTACAGATACAGGAAGTCATAACCTCTTCACAGTGCAAAAGGTAGCAAAAATTAGATGTTTGGAAAGTAGAGCCTTGGAAAAGTTTTATTAGGGGACTTAAAATCTATCATGGATCAATGGCTAATTTGTATATGGTTTTTGAGAAAGTTGTAATCATTCTGAGATTAATTTATTTGTCAACTAAATACACTGTTCTTAGGGATGTAAGGAGGTCACAGACACTAGTTTATGGTCAACCTATGACACAATTTCCAGCATTAGGACTCTAAAAGGTATTACTTGTCATCATGTCCACATGTCACAAAAGCTGAGATTTGTCTAAGAAAAGTACATTTTAGGAGGCAGTATCTATTGCCTAACCATCTATTCACTGCCCTGTCTTTTTGTGAAATACATGGCTGTCTTATCACTAGTTTACAGAAAGCATGTATAAGTGTAAATAGTTCAATTCAGTCATTAAAATATACAGGGGAGGTTTTATGTCTATTCATCACACCATTAGCTCAATCATGTTATTTTGGCTGGTAGACAAATTTAAAAATTTCAAATACAAAGAACTCTCTGTGTTAGAAGTATAGCACACTTTTAGGACTTGTGACTTCCAAATGATGGAATCATTCAATTAATCTATAATAGCAAGCTTCTATTCCAAGGAGATACAAATACAAATTCTAAATGATTTTGCTATTGCTTCTAACTAACCATGATGTTTTCCCCAAAATTTAGCGATAATACCACCAGCCCTCTGTTTCTATGGGTTGTAAATTCACACATTTATAGAAATCTGGATTAATTTTTAAAATATTAAAAATAATATTAAATTAATAATTTCAATGAATTTAATTTAAAAAATTTTTTTAAAATATTAAAAAGATATTTGTACTGAATATGTCCAGACATTTTTGTTATTTCACAGTTAAAATGTACATATTATTATGTCCAGACATTTTCTGTATTCTTTCACAAACAATAAAATGTACATATTATTTGTAATGTATTTTAAGAAACGTAGACATGATCTAACACCTAGGAGAGTAATTACATAGGTTATATGCCATGTTTATACCATTTTATATAAGAATTTTGAGCATCAATGGACTTTGAAATTCACACAGTTTCTAAGACTAATCTCTGATGGAAACCAAGAGAAAACTGCAAAAGAATACCCCATAAGTCATTGTAATAACCAGTGATAATGCAAGCTGCCAATAAAGAAGCTAAACAGAGCACATTTTTGATAGAAATATTGGAAACTAAGGGTAACAGATGCAAAGCAGGTATTAGTGGAACGCGGATGTGCTAAGCAACGGTAGTCTAGAGGAGTCAATATAGGTTGATTAATGTTATGATAACAAACCTCCTCAAATCCTAGCTCCAGCCTCCACAGATGAGTGAAGACATTCAACCCTTGGTTCTCTGGGTTATGCTGATTTCAATCAGCATAATTTCTTCATAGCCATCCATTTACCTTCAAAGGCTTTAATATCATTGTTTCTAAATGCTGGATAGAACTCCATGGTATTTACAGTTTTTGGATCCAGTCATCAAGTGAGAGACATCTGGGTTGTATCCATAATTTAGCTATTGTAAATTGAGCTGCTATGAACATCGATTTCGCTGTGTCACTATAATGTGCTGATTCTAAATCCCCTGGAAAAATACCCAGGAGTGGAATAGCAGGATCATATGGTGGGTTCATCCGTAGTTTTTTGAGGATTCTCCACACTGCTTTCCAGAGGGGCTGTACCAGTCTACAGTTCCACCAACAGTGTGCTAGTGTGCCTCTCTCTCCACAACCCCTCCAGCATCTATTATTGTTTATTTTCTTCATTTTTGCCAATCTGACTGGCTTGAAGTGATATCATAATATAATTTTCATTTGCATTTCTCTGATAACTAGTGATTTAAAGAACTTTCTCATGTATTCATTGGCTTGATCAATGTCCTCTATTGAGAAGTTTCTATTTAGCTCTTTGGCCCATTTATTGACTGGGTTGTTTGTGTTTTTATATTTAAGATTTTTGAGGATTTGAGGCCCCTGTCAGAGTAATTAGAGCCCATGATTCTCTTCAGTTATGTAGTAAACATCTTGACTGTTTTGATTATTTCCTTGGCAGTGCCAAAGATTTTTAGCTTTATGGTATCCCATTCACTGATTTTTTAATTTATTTCTTCCACTTTAGGAGACATGTTGAGAAAGTCTTTGCCTACTTCCAAATGCTGAAGTGTTGGACCTAATTTGAAGTCAAATGTATCAGAAGTCACTATTCACTGCAGCCCTTTTGTGACCTTCACTACTCTATTTCCTTAGCTCCCTGAGGAGGCCCAGGTTTCTATGAAGCTGATTCTCCAGGGTCACCAATGACATCTTACTTGTCATAGATAACAACCCTTTCCTTTTCTATATAATACTTAACTCCTGGCTCCTACTTGATCTCCCAATTGACTTCCCTGTGGTCATGATCATGTGGCTCAACCTATTTGTGGCTGTATCTTTCCTCTTACAGTTCATCTATCTCCTCTCTACAAATTGTCCTGATCGCCAAGCCCTGGATTCTATTTATCTGTTCCCTGCAGATGAGACACCTGGACTGAGCTTGGGAGTGGAGTGCTTAATTCAAATGTTCCATACAACAAATCCAAAATAAAACTCATTTCTAGTCCTCCCTGCTGTTTTTACTTAGCTATTCCTCCTTATTTGTGTCCTCTTTACCATATTGTCATTTTCATCCATCTACTTCTCCAAGCCTAAAATCTTGGCATCATTCCATTGGTTCTATGTTTAAACAACTGCTATGCCCATGTCATACTTTAAACTCTCCATTCTTGGTATCATTCTATCTATGAATACTTCAGGCCTTAGTTGTGCTTGTCCTATTCTAACTCCTTACAATGACTATTGTAATTCAGTCCAGATTGCCAGATGATCTCCATGTATAAAGATACTCCTTGTCTTTCCACTTCTCTGCCTCAACACATTCAATACCTTCCAAAGAGCCTCAAATAAAGTTAAAATATTTTAGTCTGGAAAGCAACGTCTTTAATAGTACATTTATTTTCTTTAGATAACCTGATCTATGCAATATTTTTGTTTTTCATATTTGATTAATCAATTAACTAAAATTAGATTTATTAAAGTGATACACAGGAATTGGGGATATAGTCCAGTGGCAGAGTATTTGCTTACCACATGTAAAGCCCTGGGATCAATTTCTATCATCAAAAATGAATAAATTAATTAATTAATTAATTAAATAAAATAATATACAATTTCTAAACATACTGATCTTTTTTTATTTTCTTGGTAAAAGGACTGAAACCAGGGCTTCAACCACTGAGTCACATCCCCAGTCCTTTTTATTTTGAGACAGGCCCTTTTTTATTTTAGGGCCTAAGTTGCTGAGGCTGCTTTAAAGTTGCAATCCTCCTGCCCTAACTTCTGGAGCTGTTGGGTTTACAGGTGTGTGCCACCACGCCTGGCAACATATTGGTTTAAGGTAAGAATGCTTAAATATGCATTCATCTACTATATCTTCAAGCCCAGGCAAAATTTTAAGTAAGATTTACCAACAAAAACAATCACATACTACTATTTGTAAATCACATTTTTTATATTTTGAAAATTTTTCTCCACACTTTCCTAATTGACTCTCTGTAATCACTAATTCTGCAGTAATTTTTAAGGGGCTCACCACTATTATGTGTTAACATTGACATAAAAAAATGACCAACTTTGTCTTGACCCTTGTATTTCTTTGCTATGCACCATTAATACATATTTACAGTGACAAGGAGCATTACCATAAGGAACTTTGGAAACAAAGTCCATTTACTCCTAATAAGCATACCATTAATATGTAGAAGCAGAAATGCCAAAATTTAGTATGATGAGTTCAATGTGTCATGACCACTGGAACTAATTCTGTATAGAAAGTAGAGGAGTCTTCAATTGTTTGGCAAGTTGAACTTGGCCAGTGGAGATATGCTGAATCTACCATTTTGCATTAAAAAAATCATAGGTCTGCCCTTTGCTTCCCAGGTCTTCTCTTTCAAATCCCTCTTAAGCATATTAGTTTTAAGTTCCAAATCAGATACTGCCTTTTGCATGTTCAATTTCCTGATATTCCTAGCTGAACTCTTTTCTCAACTTGAGCTATAGCATTTGTATATGACATTATGTATGATAATTTATTTCCTCTAAGTTATCCTTTTTACATTTTACAATTTATTTTCTGTGTTTGTAATGTCATGTTAGTTTTTCATTCACTTTGTTTCCTCCATAGTTCAGCGAAATAAGTGGCACTATGATAATATTTTCAGATTAGATCTTTTTGAATATGGAAGCTTGGAAAAAAGAAGGGGCACACATAGGAATTATACAGCATACGAACAGCAGATAGAGGTAGTTTGAACACAGATATTCAATTATCAGGTGTTTTAACTATAGTTGAATATATTTGACATGCATAATTTTTAAGATTATTTAAAACAGAAGTTGCTGAAAGAGGGCAAAAAACATTAATTATGATGTGTGTTAATGAAGCAATATTTTGCAGTCATTTAAGATGATACCTGCTACATATTTTATATAAAAGGAAATATGTTATAGTGATAAGTTAAAAAGAAGGAAGATAGCAAATTAAAACTACAGTTTAAGCTCAATTATTAAAGCTAAATGGAAAAATAGAGGAAATTAAATATAAATGTGGAGTAACTGCAGGTTTGTTACCTTTATTGTTTATTTTATTCAAATTTTCTACCAAGAGTAAGTTATAATCTCATGATCACAATTAAATAAAATGTATCTTGTTATTTTTTAAACAAAGTTGCTCAATTTCCATAAATTAAATTAATTTTCTTGTATTGAGCAATTACTCCAATAATAGCTATTAACAGACACCAAAAGATACAATCTGGGTAGAAGCATGTTACAGATCACGGCATTATTGTTAGTTTCTAGAATACCAATGAGGTTGCAAATGCTTTTAAAGTAAAGGGTGCCTGACTTTCAACTTCTAATCCAAAGATAATATCAACAACAGGAACACTAAATATATAATCAAGATCACAAATGTTAATGTCCTGTCTTGGAAGATAGCAATACTACTTTTTTCCCTTGAAGTATCCAGGGCTTAAGATACATTTTAGATATCTACTGTTTAAATCTCACAGGGTCTCTGGGAGATCAGAAAGGGTCTAAACACACATGAATGCAAAGTCCATGAGATTTATCTCTTAAATGTGACCTGAAACAAAGAATGTGGGGGTTCACAGAGATTAAAGCCATCTCAATGACACCTGGTTAATATATTATACAATTTGGGCTCCCTCATCAGTTAGGACACTATTCCTTCAAAGTTCAAGACTAACAGTGGAAAATGAAGAAGCTGGGAGAGCAACTTCCAAGTAGAGGAAATAATTGGACACATGGGAAGGGGAACAGGTAAAGGACCAACATTAATAGCACCTTCAATGTCCCTGAAAATTCCTTGCCTTCCTCAAGAATCACTCTAGCTAAAATGTCAACTAGACATTCAGAGAACTGGATCTTTTTCCATTCCCTTTGTGCTATTTATATATGCCCACTATATGTGATATCAAAACAAAACTATAGGTTACACTATCCACTCAACCACCCATCTATACATATCTTTATTTATTTATCATTGATCCAATTATTATAGTATTTTTCTATGTTCCAGGTAGTAGTCTAAGATGTGAATATGCAGTAAAGATTCAGGGCTGGAGTGATAGTTCAGTGGTAGAGCATTTGCTTGGCATACACAAGGACCCACGTTCAAACCCCAGCAACACAAATACAACTAAGTGTTGGAAAATAAAAACCAGAGAAAAAATAAATATATGTTGACTCTTTCTGTCTCACTTTTGCATTCGCTTAAAAAGAAAATAACAGACACTACCCTTGACTTTATGGAACTGCATTTTAATGGGGAAAAACAACTACAGTAAACGGATAAAGAAGTGACATGATTCTGATTTCCGGGCATCCATAGAAATATTTGAAATGAACTGTTAAACATATATGTGTGGGTGATGAATTGGAAGGGTGTGGGGAAAGGGTGCCTGAGAGTGGATATGGAAAAGAAAATGGTAATGTGCAAAGGTCATAGATGAAATTTATGGTGCATGTCAGGGCATGAGCTCAGTCCATATTGATCAGATGAACAAGAAAAATGAGATTAGGCTAGCAATGAAGCTAGAGGGGTAGGGAGCATAAAGTAATCAAAAGTGTGTTAATTTGTAAGATTAGAATTGCAACGGTATTCTGAGGCAAGTAGGTACAAAGAAAAGATGTTGCATAGGCATTTTTGACACTGTTTTAATGCTATCATTCTGATATGAATTACTCCACTTTAGAGTCTAAATTAAAAGATAGCTAATTTTAGAAATGGCTGGAAGTGCTTTTCTACCCTGACTTCTGTATTCAGATTCACTCCTTCCCATGTCAGCCCATGTTTTGTGGGTATCAGGTTGCCTTCCTGATTCCTGATTTTGCAAGCCCTCCCCTTTCCTGGAAACCAGCTATCAACTCTGTTCAGTTCCTGGATTCAAGGATTTTCATTTGCACATTGCATTTACCAATTTCTTATAAGGAAATCTTAGAGTTGTATATATAATATAATTGGCTATGAACAAAGTCATTGTTTAAATATTAATATCTCTTGCCTTAAGCTAGTATCTTAAAGTTGAGTGTGACAGTGGCTATATTCATTTTGTATCACAATATGAGTAAAAATGTCTGCATTTAATTGATTTAAAATGCCCTTTAGAGGCACCAGGCACAAACGTATTTGTGGGTCATCACAAATTGAATCTCTCCCTTAAAATCTTATATATGAAGAATGATTAAGGTAGAGTTGAAGCAGGAAGATAGATATCCCATAGGTGGCCAGAATAAGGGCCTTGGAGTAGGACAGGAAGGGGGGAAATCATACCCACCTGAAAGGAGACAGTACGTTGGAAAGACATCCTGTGTCTTGCTGCTCGCTACCACTGTTAACCACAAGTCCTTCTTCTGATCTAGAATACCTGCTTCTATTCCTCACAGATGCAACTACATCAGTCCTTCCTTAAACTTGCCTCACCCCAATGCAAGGACCACAAACAGACCTCTTTGCCTGAAATGCTTCCTCTTTCTAATAGACATATCAGAAACCACTGGGAGAAGGTGGTGCACATTTGTATTCCCAGTGACCCATGAAGCTCAGGCAGGAGGATTGCAAGTTCAAAGACAGACTCAGTAACTAAGAGAGGCCCTAAGGAAATTAGTGAGACCCTATTTCAAATTAAAAGCAAAAGGTGTGGAGATATTATGCAGTGGTTAAATGCCTCTGGATTCAATCCCTGGTAAAACAAAAATAAAAATAAAAACAAAAACAAAAAACCCACCACAGGAGACCTGTCCTCTGAATTGTACAAATAAGGATTGAAATTATGCAATTCTGATTGGCTCTTTCAGTTCAGAGCTTGAAGAGCTAGATTGTTCTATTCTGGTGTCCCTCACCCCACTAATCACCACTGGTTGGCCATCAGGTGTGCCTTTAGAAATCCCTAGACAACAGACACCAGCTGGCTTCCCTTTCTTGGGCCCCTTTCCCTTTAGGAGCTCTGTTTTCTATTACTCTAATAAATTCTATTACTTTGTTGGCACCCTGTGTCTGTGAATTTCATTCCTCAAATTTTCAAGATATTTCAAAAATATCTATAACACTAGATCCAGTGTTATAGAAGAGTGGTGTCTTTATTCAAGATAAAAACCACGTTATGATTTAAATTTGGGGATAATGGTCATATTTTATAATACATGGTCATCATTTTTAACAATAGGCATGGTACAAAAGCAGTTTTCTCCATGATCATTCATATGTTTAGAAAGCACTTTTTTGATCATTTTCCCAGCATATTCTGAGGGGAAGATGGTTCACTTGGGTCATGGAGTAACTAAAAGGAGTGATTTCACCCCCATCATTAATGACATGAAAGAGACATTAGTGAACGGACATTTTGAGAGTTAAATTAATCAGAACCAAAATATATAATCAGAGCTCCTTAGATGAAAATTCATTCATGGAAGCATGTGGAAGAAACAACATAAGCAAAACAAACGTTATTTCCAGAAACTATTTTATTTTCCATTTTGTCAGCCTTGAAACATTTCTCTGAAAGTGTGAATTATCATGATTTGGGGAAGTTTATTTTGTACATATCAAGGAGTAGCTTGAATTGAAGAAATCTGTCCATCAATATGGAGCCAAAATTATAGCAAATTTGATGATGAAAAAGTGAGAAACTAGCTGGTTTTTGTAGCCAGGTGTGAGTAGAGAGACAAAGCCACACTTCAGCTCCCTGGGACACACCATTGGGGAAATGGGTGTATTAAGTTAAATAGCCAACCAAAGTTGTAACGTGCAAATCTAGGAAGGTCTTTAAGCATTTGGTGCATTCATTCATTCACCTACCTGTGTGCTTCATACTATGGAGTTTAAATTAAGCAAATGGTGATTCCTCAGAACCCAAGGGAACTATTACAAGTCTGTGTTTCAAATAATCAGATACATACTCTGAGCTCTAGGCTATACTGACATTCTGGCTCTTATACCAGGTGCTGTGAATAAAGGCATGCCTTCAATGACCTGGTGAGTTTCAGGGTCTTGTGGTGGTTGGAAACAGGTTTTGCAATTGAGTCTGGCACCTTTAATTGTGGGACATCACTGGGAGAAACAAGATTGGTGAGTGATGAATGAAGTCACTCCAGGTTATAATTGCTGTGAACTCTAGGCCTCTGGACAGGATGCAGCAGTTGACAGGTGAAAAGGCCTGACTCAGTGTCCCTATTAACAACCTTGGGAAAAATAGTTCGATTGGAGTGTTAATTGATAATCATAAAGGAAATGGGAAGGGGCTGGAATGGTGGCTTGGTGGTTATGGTGCTTGGCCAGCATGCACAAGTACATGGGTTTAAACCCCAGCATCCACATACACAACTAAGTGTCAGAGCAACGAGAGCCATGTGAAAAACTCTATTAAAATTGATACTCTCTGTCTCTCTCTCGCTCGTTGTCCTTAAGACTTATGATGTTTTTGTAAACAAAATATGTATCACTCCACCTCTAAAAGTCATTTAGAAAAGACTGTGTAGCCAGTTGCAGACATCACCTGTGATGATCATATCAATGTTCCCTGAGTAGATACTCTGAAAGCCCACTGGGGATTGATGTCTTTCAATACATTCCAGTGGGCTCCAAATACAACCATTCTCTATCTATAAAATAATTACTACTGGAAAAAAACTATTATCATTATAAAAATACCTCTCCCCAAGGGTGGACTCAAGATTTTCTTTCATTCATCTTCTTTCTCTTAAAAACAAAACAAAGGAGTCCTTCGATAGAACTTCTAAATCTTGAGAACACTTGCTTCCTCCTAAAACCCATGGTATATGCAATTGATCCTTCTACTTGTGATTATATTTGGAAGCTGTTTTGTTTTAAGAAAGAACTGTAGAAAAGCTGTATGTATCTTGAAAAAAAAAAACATATGGCTAAAAGCCAAATATGAAGTATTTCATTCTTATCTGGTTGAATTCTTGATATACTATTTCTAAAATAAGGAAAGAATAATTGCATAAAAGGATTTTATACAACCACATGCCACTTAATGATATGGATACATTCTGATAATGTGCCATTAGGCAATTTCATCATTATGAAAACATCATAGAGTATACTTACATAAACCTCTATAGATGACACAACGAACTATGTACTCAGGCTATATAGTACAGGCCCCATTTGTAAATGCAGTCTGGTATTGACCAAAATGTTATTCTGTGACATGATAGTAGTTGGAATAAACTCTACATTCTCAGTTAAGAATAATCATAACAATGGTCACAGAGGGAGAACTATTTTATAGTAAGGCACTTACATGCAATGTCAATTTTATTAATCAAATTATGCACTATAGAATACCATACATTGTCAGACTTGTGTTCAAATATGACATTTGTTCCCTCAAATAACATCCTAGTATCTTTTAATCTGGGTTGAAGAGTTGAATTTATAATTTGTTATGAACAAACGAAAGATGGAGATGCATGTATGGCAATAAAATGAAAGAGATTATTGAAAATAGGCAATAAGAAATTGAGAGGAAATGGACAAGCGAGAAAATATAAGTTTAGGAGGAAAAACTAAAATAGACCTAGAAAATGGGATTTTGATCAATAGGTTATCCAAGCACCAAAAAGTCCATTAAACTAGAATCTAGGAATTTAGCCAGCAGAATCCTCAAGTTAATCCAGGAAATGCTCTGGGTCAGGGTGAAGCCTTAGGTTAAAACTTCCATTTTTTTAAGTAGTTAGATTACTCTCTTTGAATGAAATTCTAGTCAGAAGCTCTATATGTCAAACAGTTAAAGCCACTTTGCCCTGCCTGCAGCAGAGTGAGGATGCTGCTGGCAATCACCCCTTTTGGCCATATTGGAGGCTGTGTGTGGCAGTGTTTGGTCAGGGTAAGATGGCTGGAAGAAGCATAACTTAAATCCCCTTGTTCTAGGACAATACTTTTGGATCTGTGAAGTTTCAAGCTACAGGTTTAAAAGATATCTCTTTTGACTATCTTCCTAATCTGCATGTTGTCCATAATTTTATAGCAGAAAATACTCGGCTTCCCCCTAGAAGCCATGTTCTATATAACTGATCCTTCTTTCTATGCCTAAATAGTCACGTTTTCAGATATAAGCATGTGGATTTGAATGCTTGCATTATGATGTTAGACACATTTGGAAAAAAGCTGACTAAAACACCTGGGGTCATGGAAAAGTGTAGTAGTTATGAAATCGCTGACTGCCACCCTTTTGTGTTTCTAGAAACTCCTCACTGCAAAGAACCATGTTTCCTCAAATAATTTAGATGAGATGTAAGGATGCCCCTTTGCTAATCTATGATAGAGCAAGACACAGACTCTCCACATTTCTGCTTTTCAGCTCATTATTTGTTAGCTGTGATCAGTGTCCCCAATGATCAGTTGGAACCAAATGCCTTTTCATCACAAGTTGCTTAAATTCTCCTCCTTCCCCAAGATCCTGAACTTCGAGCATTGAGGTCCAGCCAGTGTGCAACCTTTCCGTCACAATCTCTTACAAGAGGCTCACTTCAGGGTAAAGCATTCTCCAACTCCTTTGCAACCTGGAACCTCTACCAGTTCATCTCATTAACACAAGCATTCCCCACAGGTGGTTGCTACTGGCTCTGCTTACTCTTTCTATGAAAGAAAAACCCCATTCTTTCTGACTGTGTGATGCTAGCAGAACTCATGGTCAGAGTTTCTCCTTATTGCAATAGCCCTCCTTCCCCCGTTCCATAATCATTCTCCTCCTCTTTCAAAAAGAAGCATCTCAGAAAACAAACAAAAAACCAAACAACAACAAAAAAACAAAAAGCATCTCCTTCCCTACATCATGATGGTTTTCTCCCCCACTGCCATTCAAACTACATTGCTAAGGAAGCAATGAGGCAGACCACAGTTGGGTAGTGTATTATTTTCCATTACCTATCTATTGAGGGATAGAAAAATCCAGGGAAAAATGCATAAATCTGCCTTTTAGTTAGTGGGTGTAAGAAGAAAGACTGAATGAGATTATTGGGATTTCTAAAAGCATGCCTGATAGTATTACAATTGACATGAATCATTTGTTATTAGTACAACAAAGCAAAAAGTTACCCACAAAATGTGAAACATTATAAAAATATTGATTGAAACTACATGGGTCAAAACATGTTTTCTTACAAAAAGGCATTTAAAATTATGTTCATTTTAGGCAAATTCTCCCAGCCTCTCTACAACCACACAAAATCTCTGTTATAGCCAAAGGTAAAGCTGCTAGCAGTGTCTCCTCCCAGCTCAAAGGACAGCCACTATGCCTTCACTGTTAGACTTAAGGAACTTTAACTAATTTTTAAAATAAACATTAGGATCTAACTTCTTTTTAAAATCAAGAAAAGTATGAGCACAAGGGCTTAGTTGTTTATATCAAAGAGCAAACTGATGCCAATGCTAATTCAACTCTACAAGATCAGATACCCTATTGGAAAGTGACTTAACTCAGGAAACATCGTTTATGCTCAATATCAGGTCAAATATTACTTCTTAAGGGATAGTCTATGTGTTAATATCAATATGCATCATTCCCCAATATGATATGGTTCAAGAAAACACAAAAGATGAAAGCATTTGATAACAATTTGTAAACGCTGACTTATTCTTTAGTGTACCTACAAGGAGTTATGAGCTATTTTTTTTTTTAATTATCTTCACTAAAGTCCCAAAGTGGCTCATCCCTTTTCTTGCTATCATATATCTCACAGGTATCACTGGGCCTTACCCTCCTGGGAGTTAAGAGGTTTACATCTTCTCTTCTGGAAAAGTATATTATTCCATTGATTTATGTGTTCCCTCCCTCTGCCACATGATATGGATACAGGGATTAGGGACAGAGAGAGCTTAAAATCTAGAGACCAGCAGTGCTCAAACTTTATCCCATAGCAGCACCACTTAGAAGTCCTGAAAAACATAAGTTGCTGAAATTTAACTCTCAGAATTTTGATTCACTAGCTCTAGGAGGAAGCTCAGAAATCTGCATTTCTGACAATTTCCCAGGTGATTGTAATCTGCTGTCTGGGGACTATAGGAACCATTAGATTACTACGAGTTTTGTACTATTATTAATTTATGATCTCATCTTTGTGAGAATTGGACCAAGACTTCACAGTGTTTGGAATGTTGCTCCAGACTGTTCTTAAGCTCTGGAGACACTTAAAAAAAAAACTTTAAAAAGATTAATGTGATTGAATGGACATTCATGTTAAACTCTAGATTACCTCTGATAATGATGGGTGAAAAAAGCTTGCAAATTAATATCAATCAAAGTTCTGTTTTGATACAAAAGAGAGACATTAAAATTCAACTTGGAGAGTTGCAGCTGTTTTTGTATTAAAATCATGCACTTGTCAAAGTGCTAAGCTACTATGGTAATGACTTATACAAATATAGTTGAACAAAAACAAGAGTTTCCCCATTTTTAGTGCAGAAAAGCAGTGTTTGTGTCACTCTTTTCAGAAGCCAAGAAATATGTTCCAATTATTGATAGAATAATAAAATGGTTTCTTTTCATAAGAATAATTTGCACCTTTGTGTTATAGAAAATTCAAGACATAACCCTTTCTTATTTCTATTTCAGCCTTTTTATATTGTTGGTGGAGAAGGGGACACAATGGTTAAAGTCTAAGATAAGAAATAAAGGGTGTCCTTTTGTAGAAAATACCACCATAATGTCTCTGAAGCCAATGAAGAATGCAATATTTCAGTGACTCAGATCCTGAACTTTGACAAAGGTGAAAAAATGAAGCAAAACTGAAAAAGAAATAATAGGTGCATGCCATTTTTTTAGCAACATGAAGATATCTTTTCTATTTTTTATTTTCAAAGACAAGGGCTCTCTATGCTGTCCTGGCTCACTTTGGGAGCCTGGGTTAAAGCAACCCTCCTACTTTCACTTCCTAAACATTTAGGTTTACAGGTACTTGTTACTACACCCAGCTTATCTTGTTGAAATGGTACTTTTCCAGAACTAATGAATAAGAAATTCAATTAAAGGATCAGTAAAGTCACTGCTTTGCTTTGTTTTGACTAATGAAAGTATCAGTATGGCCTTAAATTCTTTTTTGGATTAGGGATATTCAGATATTAATAAAGAAAAATAAAAGAAGGGCTACTAATATCTTTCACATAAAATCTATTTCCAGTATTGCACTGAATCCAAGCAGGCTTAGGTCAGAAACCCCAATAACAGCAGTATCTCCAATGACATTTGTACTGCTGAAGAAACAAGATCGGCCTGTCAGAAAGATAGGAGATTTGTTCTGTAAAATATATCATCCATAGGTAATTCCCCAAATAAAAGAGTGGAACAGTTATTATCAATCCAAGCTATAATTACCTGGGCAATGTTCAAGCTTTACTATCATTAATCTGGATTCCACCCCAAATTAATGGCATCATAGTTTTTTGGTATGGGGCCATCTGGATTCTCTAAAAGCTTTCCCAGTGTTTCAAATGTGCAGCAGAGATTGAGAAACACTGAGATGCAAGATTATTTTTGTACCTGATTTGCAGGGTAACCTTCTCTATGTATTCTGTCATAGTCCTGGTTAATGCCAGCTTTCATATATTATTTTTAGCATTGTCTAAGGAGCTATCAATTGGTTTGAAACCTGTTTTTTGTTCAAAATGCAAGTTTTCTGGAATCTTCAGAAATAAGAAAGCTAAAAAATGTCACTTGCTCAATGTCACTTGTGATGATCACTATTTCCAAACTAGAGGAGGGCCGGGGATTTTTCAGCTCAATCATCTCACCCATTATCCCACTGAAGCACAAGGGAAGATGGAAATGATGTTTAACAAAGTGAATGGAAGCATAAACCAGAGATGCTCAAGATGGAGTTCAAGGTTCCAACTGCTCTGCTGTGGCTTTCAGCTGGGAATAAAACGGCTGTAAGCAAGGGTACACAGTGACTGCATTCCAAGGAAGACCCAAAGCAGCAAATGGTCATTGAAATGTGATTCGACAGAGGACAAGACAGTCCAGACATCAGTTCAATGTGCAAGGAAATAATGCAAGATGGAAAATGAAGAGCTGATTTCTAATTTTCTTTTCTCTAATGAAACAGTCTTAAACTAGTGAGAAAATTATTCAGGATGTTTGCTTACAGTACACAATATATATGTACAGAGCCAAACATTTCACTCTCACACCCCACCGGTAAGCAAAAGTGATGAACTTGTTGCCTACCTATCAGTCCTTTTCATTCTATATGTCTCTGGCCCTCGAATCCACGGGCTTTGTGTCTGTGCAATTAATCAAGTGTGGATTGAAAATATTAGAAAAATAATGCCAGAAGTTTCTAAAATCCCGAAGCTTAATTTTGAACCCAGTAGAGAATCCACCTGAATGAAGTGATATGTGAATCAGGAAAGCAATCTGCAAATGTTGAAAAATTTTGCATCATCTCTGGCATGTACTATGTAGTAAGTCCCACAATGGTTATATCCATACAGAATGTATATAGACCTTTTTTTGTCGTGCCATAAACAATAAGATATAATAATCATTTTCATACCTGTTATATTGTATTAGGTACCATAAGTAATCTATATTTAAAGTATATGTGAGGATGTACATAGTTTATATGCAAAGAATTATCCATTCATATGATGAGTTATTGATTCTAAGATCCCCTGTGTGACTAAAGTCCTTGGATGCTCAGGTCCCTTATATGAAATAGCACAATATTACATATAGCCTATGTACATTCTCCTGTCCACTTTAAATCATCTCTGTATTTCTTGTGCCTAAAACAATGGAAGCACTAGGTAAATACTTGTTATGCTGTGCCATTCAAATATGACATTATTTCAATATGGAAATAATGGTAAGAAAAAAGTCTGTACATGTGTGGCATTTGTTTTGAGAAATTACTAGCTGCAGAATGGCTGTGGTGAAAAAATGCATGTATTCAGTTTTTCTAGTACAAAGCTAGTGCATTATAGTATTCTGAACACAAAGACTAGATGCAGATTGCTGTGGTTGAAAACTCTGCCTTTGTCGCTTGTTAAGTGAGCAAGTTAATGAGCAAGCTGGAGTCACAATTTCTTCATTTGTAAAATAGAATTAGTAACATTGCTCATATAATAGTTGTTATGAGGTGTGAAGAAAAATATATTGAACAAAGTATACAGTCATGGCAAAAGCTCTATACGTGTTTATCTTTTAAAGTATTATTAAACTTTTGCTACACGCTTCTCCAAAAGCATGGTCACACTTTGGTCAGTTTCTGGTTTGGGCACCTTTTTGAAGCTTTGACCCATCTGAAGGGTGAAAACTAATACCACTCTCTTGTTTTCATTTGACTTTATCAATAAAACTCATCTCCTTATCAATTTTTTTATTTTTTATTTTTGAACAACCTTACAAGTTTTTAACAAAATAATATAAAATGTGTATATATTCTGGATATTGCCTTATCAATTTTTTAAAGCTACTCATAGTTAGCAATGTTTGCACCTTTTTTGCCTTTATCATGAAGTTATTATGCTTTCATTCAAGTCTATTATCTAAATCTTCCCTGTCTTTCTAAATAAAGTTTTATCAAAACATTGACACACCCATTTATTTGCATATGATCTATGACTACTTTTGTAATACAATTGCAGCGTTGAGTAGTCCCTAAAGAGGCTGTGTGATTGCCAAGTTTTAAAATATTTACTAATACTTTACAGAAAATCTGACCCTGATCTACAGTAAACCTTTCCATACCTGACTGTCACCTTCTCTGGACTACACAGTTGGCTATAAATAAGTGGACAACAGTACCTTGAGTGCTGCATGCCCTTTACCTAGCACAAGGCTTGGCATGGAGCTGCTGTGGACATGTCAGGATAACATATCCGCTGCCCAAAAATCATACATTTAGGAAACTTAAGTGAACAAGAAACACCTGAAGGTTGAATCCTGGTTCCATCATGTATTTGTGAGGCTTCTTCCTTTCTACTTGTGGTTCAAACTTCTATTCATTATTCAAGGTTAAGGCCAAATAGCACATTATTTTAATATTCTCTAAATTTATACCATTCTCAAACAAGCAAGCACACCAAAAAGCTTCCTGTGCTGTATACCTCAATAATTCTGTAAAAAGAAAAAGTCTTATAAACTTATAACTTCATGTTTTAATTAATAGCTTATTAGTCTGTCTCCATTAAAAGAGTATGACCTCTTTTAGAACAGTGACTCTATTTTGCATTTCTTTGTATATACCCAGCATCCAGCAAATACTGGACTTGCATTAAATATTCATTACATGAATGAATGAAGAATGTACTCATTGTTAGTCTTAGTCTGGGTCATTTAACTTTCCTGTGCATTAATTTAACCATCATACATAATATTTCCCCATCATCTTTCAAGGTTAAGAGCTTCATCAGTCCACCCTAGAATCAGGTACTTAATTGACCAGAGTGCTTGAGAATGACACTGGTTCATTCCCTTCTCAGTATCAACAGCATTTTTCTTTGAATACTACTGATCAATTCCTTGACTAGATCTAGAATTACTTTTATAACAAGGTGTCAGCTGCTAGAGAGAAAGGTAATGAACCCAGCTATTCCCCCACTCTGATTCTTTGCATTATTTAGGGGAGCAAAAGAAGGATGGAATTAAAAAATTTGATCTCTATGGTTTCTCGACTCATTTAATTACCTTTATTCAAAACAAGTAATATGCTCAGTCTTGGAATACTATTCCCTCCAAAAAACATTTTCTTTTCAAAGTGAGAAGCCAGACATGTAAATAGACATTTATCCTACCAAATGATGTACTAGGAAGTTTGCTTTTTCAAAGAGAAAAATCAAACCAAAACAGGTAGCCATTCATTATATGCCAACCATTATAAGGCTAGTCAAGGGCATATAGCATGTTGGACCCTCTGGGGATTATTTTTTTTTTCTAAGAGAGAGGGGCAGTGAGAGAGAGAAAGAATCAACTTTATTTAGTTTTTCATAAGCCTTTGTTGCTCCTACACTTCGTTGTGTGTGTGTGGTACTAGAGTTCGAATCCGTGAACCCGTTCATGCAGAGCAAGCACCATAACTGCTGAGCCACCGCTTCAGTCCCATATTTTTATTTTTAAAATGAAACTGAGAAAACCCCAATCACTTATGAAAATTTCTGTGAAAATTTAAACACATGAGAATTCTATGATTTTATAGTTGAAATAAATTCATGAAACTGAGATTGTATTGTTCTAACAAAACTCTTAAATTTCATCATGTTTTACATATCATGGATGATTTCCTTTAAATAAGAATTACCCAGTAATTGTTCTAATGGGAGAAATCTTGCACTTGTAGAAATTAGTGAGTTATTATCCCTCTGGTTTTTTGTCATCTCCCAGTTATAAGTGTTTTTTTAAATAAAATATGTATACTTTTTGTGATAACATAAAGGTTGCCTTTGTCAGTTAAATATTAATTATGATATTCAAAGCACTCAGATTATGCAGAGGGGTTCTTAATAAATAAAACAACCTTAGTCGGTTCATGAATACCTGCAATTGCATAAAAAGGAAAAGCAAAGACTACTTTGCTGTTTTCCATGAGGACCAGTGTTCAGCTGGATAAATTAAGGGAAATGATCCCACGCTTGGTATGATGATCTGTGCCAAGTTCAGTTGCTGTTTTTCCCTAAGTTGAAGACAAACAGAAATGAGGCTTGAGATGCCAAAACTATACTTTTTAAACTAATATTATTTCAATCAACAAACCAGAATTATGTAAAATTATGGAGTAAAATGTGATGTTTTGGTATATATGTCCAATGGGAAAGCCATGATATATATGGTAGATCTTTCCAGGATTTAATCTACAAGTATATTGGCTGTGACTTACAATTTCAGACACAAGCACTTGGATAAACAAAGATAATTAATCAGACATTTTGCCAAAGAAGATATACAATGGCAAATAAGCTCATGAAAATATATTCAAGGTCAAATGCCCTACTTGATTTTGAGGTGTGGAAGATGAGGTATAAGATTAGTCTTCAATAGCCAGTAATGTCTGTTATATTTTATTCTGGAAAATTGTATGCAAGACTGAAGAAAGAAGAGATTGTGTGGATTTTAATTTCCTTTTCAATTATATGCCTTCATGAGCTATTCAAGTAATAACAAAGATCTTAGTCCTGAACAAACTCTCCCCCCCACAACCAGTACACTTTTTAGCAGCCCATCAAGCTAGTATTTGAAATCTAGTCCTCAACACTTACTAGCAGGTGTCATTGTTTGAGAGCATCCTCATTTACAAGATGAGAATAACAACATTTATGTTATAGGGTTGTGGGAGTCAACATGTTATGTTACATAAAATCCTAAGCCCAGTGCCTAGCACATCATAACTATGCTAGCTCCTATTGTTATTATTCATAAGTTACAATATCACAGCACGAGGTCTATCTGCATTCCTCCCTGACATAGTTGTTCAGTTCCTGGGACTGTCACAAAGAATACACAGTAGTTATCTGGACTGGTGAAGAATTCCCATTACTGGAAACAGGAGAACTGCCTCAGTGAGGTGTTTTCTTGCTTGTGAGCAGAACATGTATTTCAAGGAAAGTGGGGAAAAGGACAGAATGAAAGATCGTCATTGCTTTTATTTTTACACCATCTTGAGATGCTTTTAGGGCCTTTACTCAGTAAAAATTAAACAGTGGGAAAATTGAGGGAGTGGATAGGAGGAGTAATGTGAACATTCACACAGATGTGATGTTTCCATGCAGCCCAAGGAAGGTAAAATAGTTCTCAATTCAAGGAATCTGTAGGGCTAAGGAACCTGGTCTCTTTCCTGAGCACATAGGGGATGCGCTGAGAAGAGGCAGGGTATCTATTGTTTGGTCTAGCCTTATTTGTAGTATTCTTACAACCAAAGACTGATAACTTTGAATGTGTGGTGATGAATGGGTTGAGGATCAGAAATGGAGGTGAAAATCTAGAAAGAGAAGTTAAGAGTAGCTGGGAAAGTACTTTGACCAAACACAGCATTTTTAATTTTGCTGAAATAAGGCCAATTGAAAGTTTCCATCAGAATCATACAATTTTCTACATCTCTGTGCCTTCTTTATAAGAAAAAAAGGTACTCATTTGTTCTCTTCCTAAGGTCTGCATTCTAAGAGCCTTAAAATGTACACTTTGCAAGTCAGCATCTGGAGTTGTATGTTTCATAGCAGGAGATGCATTTTCTCAGAGGGTGTAATCCTGCCCCTCTTGCAGTTTTCCCTCCTGATAAATATCTTTTACCCCTACTTTGGCCACCACAGTCAGACTTGGACTTCAAGATCCCCCCATAATGCCATTTTCTTATTAGACACCCAGGAAAAATCAATCACTGATATCTTTCTTCTCATTCCATTTAGCTCAAAAAACTGCTAGTATGGATCAAACATTTGTCCTCAAATCTGGATGTTTGTTAAACATCAATTCCAATAGCAAGCATATAATATATTCTCAGAGGAAGTCTGTTTATCAGAAAATGATGTTGCCTTATGTTTTGATCACAATGCTTCGCTATTTTTCAAAAAACAAGAGATTTTTTTCTCCAAATTTTATATAAACATCTCCTGTTCTTCCTTAGATATGCCCTCTTATTTATTTTTCCCACTGAAAATGTAATTTTAAGTAAAATGAATTTATCCTATTCTTTTCTTATTAATAAAATATTTCTTAAAAAGGTCAGAGAAATGATCCAATTGAGAAAAAAATTTCATAAATGTCTCCTAACCTAACCAACAAGGGCATGGCATAGTTCCTGTTGCTGGAGATCCAATCAGAACCCTTCACTCTTCTCCCAGCACACACAAACCTAGTGCAACTTGACTCACTTTTCACTACCAACAGTAAGGTTTTCATATCTGCCTTTTAACAAAATATTTCTTTGTGGTTTGGGTCTTTTGAGAGAAGTCTGCCTATTTAGCAGAGTTAGGCTATCGTCAACTCTATAGGAGACAGAACTCCCTATCAAAGAGTTGAGCTAGTTTCTTTTCAGTTTAGTTTATCATAAATTATACTTTCAGCTAAATTCCAACTTCAGAATCCTTCTTAGAGTTAAGTATGTAAAGGGCAGATAAAGGATAGCAGGTGATTGGATTTCAGGTGGACTCTGCAGCATTGAAGGTTTTAGAGAAATTATCTTTTTGCCGAATATCACAGTCACAGGGAAGTGGCCAATGCCTGTTGCTACATGAGATGTCTACATGAGAAAGGAAAAGGATCATCTGTGAGCATGCAAGCTACAATTTGCATTGTGTAATGCACACATGTACTCACAGAATCTCCTGGCAACCATTGGAGGAGGGACTCTGATGTGCATCATTCCTTTACTTTGAGAAATCTGGCTAGGTGGTTGATCATTGTGTAAATGTCATGCATATGAGAAGTGAATGAACAGCACATTTATACTCTAGCTGCTCTGGCCCTACATTCTATATTCGCTAAGCAATCATTATGCCAGCTGCCACTAGAATATCAGAGTTAAAATATCTAACACTATTAAAATAGGGTAATATTATTCAGATAATACAAATCAAACTATTTTGAGACTGAGATATTGGCTTTTGATGTTGCTGTTTATTTGTTTTATGCAATATTTGGGTTTGAACCCAGGGGTGTTCTATCACTGAGCTACATCTCCAATGCCTTTTCTCATTTTTTATTTTGAGACAGGTTCTCACTAAGTAGCTAAGGTTGGCCTTGAAGTTGCGATCTTCCTGCTTCAGCCTCGAGAGTAGCTATTATTACAGATGTGTAGCACCATATCTGGCAAGAGACCATGCTATTCTAACAACTAAGGTCTATTTAATAAAGTCTTAGAAAGAAAATAAAAATTATTTTATATAACTCTTATAAAGCTAACTTAAATGAATTATCTCATTGAATTCTGTTAGATTTTCAAGGAAGTGGCTAATACTATGTGTGTGTGAGGGACAGGGGAGTTGGGGAGGCAGCTTCCATTCACCCAGGCACATAACCTATCCATCCTCCCCTATTCTTTTTTTTTTTTTTTTTAAGAGATAGAAGGACAGTGAGAGAGAGAGACAGAGAGAGAATCAATTTTATTTAGTTTTTCATCTGGTCTTCGTTACTGCAACACTGAGTTGTGTACATGGTGCTGGGGTTCGAACCCGGGTCCCTGCAAGGCAAACACCATAACTGCTGAGCCACCGCTCCAGCCCTGATCCCCCTCTATTCTTATTTGTGAACTTGTATGGACTATGAGGTCCCTGGTCCTCCCCTCTCGGTCTACATAGTTCCCTGTGCATCTGCCCTTGTCCTCCAGGACAACAGACAGTAAAAAAATGCTGAATTCAGTAGTTTCTAAAGACTGTACAGTCCTTACAGATTCCCTGGACCCACACTGCACCTATATGACTAGCAGCTGACTGTAACCCACTACACTGTTATCCTAATTTATAGAAAAGGAACCAATGTTCATAAAAGTGAGCTGACTTCTCTAAAGCCAAACAGGAAATAAATGTCAAGATTCAGATTTAAACCCAGGTTTATGAAATTATATATATCAAATCACAGCCCACACCAATCTGTTGTTTTGTGTTTTTTTTTCCTTCCAGCCCATAAAATCCTAATCCCAACTCTGTTTGCTCTGAAGTCCTTGGTAGCCTGATGGCCTATAGAGATGAAAGAAATTCAACTCCTAGATCAGCAGGAGGCATTAGGAACATCTTCAGTCGCTGCAGGAGACAGTACAATTATATGAAACTAAGTCTAGTTAGCAGAGAAAATAGTTATTAAATTCATCTATAAAACATACACATGGTAATTCACATCCAAAATGCACCCATTTGTACCACTAAATATTTTCAAAATATAAGAGGAAATTTCAAGAAATTTCCATATTTTAACATTTTAATACCAATCCAATGAATGCCTGGAGAGACATCATGGTTCATAAATAGATAATACTATAGAGATTTAGACAAGTGACCAAAGTCAAAAGAAAAGTCTGCAAAGTAGACAGTCATTGGAGGTCACTTAATCTGCATAGGATTGGTCTACTTTCTGGGGAAAAGGAGAAAATCTTGAAATCAGTAAGTCCATATACTAGCCAACCAATAAACTGAGGGTACAGGGTACTGTGTGTCTTATAGTCTTTTATTCAGGATTCATTCTAATCCATGAAGAATAAAATTCTCATTGTTCTTTAATGTCTACCTCTCCACCTTAACCCCCTACCAATATCTTCATCTCATACTCTAGTTGAATTAAACTGGGTGTACCTTCTCAAGCCCAAAATTCTTAGCTAGTATGTGTCTTTTCCAGGTTTCTTTAACTGCCTAGGATGCTCTGCCCCTCTTGTGACCTCATAAATGTCCTTCCATACGTATGACGAAAATTGTCATCTCCTTGAAATCATTATTTTAAGTTGCACCAAACTTGGTGCTACCACAGCTGTTGTGTATTATTTGGTTACTAGATATTGATTGCACCTACCCATCTAGTAAGCTGCATACTCTTTGAAGGCAAGAATTGCCTGTTTTGGGTTTGTTTTTTTTTTTTTTTAATTCTCAGCTTTGCATTCCTAATACTTAGCACATGGCTTACACTGTTGACTCAATAAATATATACTGAATGAATGTATGAATGAATGATTGATTAAAAGCCTGAAGCAAAGAGCAGGGGGATTCCATCACTTGATTAAAAAAGAAAATGAGGAAACTTGAATATGAAGTACAAAGTTGAATCTGGGCAAGCTTGGAATAAATATAAAATGAATTTCTAGAAAGCAAAGATTTATAGAATTGCCCTAGGCTATGTTTAACTAGCTCATCATTATCAACCAATTAATTTACTAAAGATGCAATATTGTGGCACAGTATTTATTTTTTCTCAATAACATAATGCCTAGCACAATGATAGGTCATTAAATCTGTACTCTTATAATTTCCTCTGTTGCCCATTGTAGTAGACTGAATTTTGGCTCCAAAGATATTAGATTCCAATGCCTGCAGCTTTTACATTTTATCTTATTTGGAGAAAGGGTTTTTGCAGATTTGATAAAATTAAGGACATCGAGAAGATACTTGACCACCCCTAATGACATCACAAGTACCCTTACAAAAGAGGGGAAAAGGGAAACTTCATCCATAAAAGAAGAGTAAGCAACAGAACCACAGATTCATAGGTCAGGGTGACATGACCATAAGTCAAGAAGTGCCAACAGTGACACAAAGATAGAAAATACAATGAGCAAAGGTCTACAACAGTCTCTGAGAACAGTGTAGACCTTGCCAGCACCTTGATTTGGGCTCAGACAGCTGATTTCGGACTGGTGACCTGCAGAATTATGAGGGAATGACTTTCTGCTGTTCAGAGTCACCATGGTTATAATCGCCTACAGCAGCCACAGGGCACTAATATGTCTATAAAGCTACCCCTTACTTTGCTTCCAAGTAGCCTCATAGTTCACATGCAATGTACATTTTGCATATCAGATGTGTTCTAGATGCTGAGGATTGGAGAGAACATGAACTTCCACATCCTTTCACCCTCTCGAGGTACTTGCGTACTTCCTGTGCTGCCTCTGGTTCTTGAACTTTTATTTCATTACAGCTCTTATCGTATTTCATTAATATTTGCTTTTTGGTCTATCATTCCTTAAGAGGAAAGCCCAATTTTTAAAATTCATATTTCTTTTCCTACGACATTGCACATTATCTGGTTGACAGTATGTGCTCACAAAATATTTGTGAATTAAATTGAATTACAAAAATTCAATAAAGTCTTTCAAAATAATAAAATTTTTGCGTATGTCTCCAATAAAGCAAATTAAAAATGAAAAAATATTCCTCTTTCTGGAATATGGACATGCCAAGGACTTTCTGATAAATATGTAGGCATTTAAAACTATATTTTACAGAGCTCATCAGTAAGATTGACAAGAATGAAGCAGGCTATAATCATTCTAAGAGTTATTGAGTTGTACAGTTGCACAAAATGCTTCCAGATGTTCACTGGGATGAGTTTCCCTACTGAAGGGACATTCCAAATTCCAATGGGAAAAATATGAAGTTCTAGGAAATATAAAGCCAAAAGGACATTCTAGAATTTTCAGTTTAAAGATAATTAAGTATAAGCTATGGATGTAGTTCACTGATTGAGTGCTTTCCTAGAATGTGTGATTCTCTGGGTTCTCTGCCCAGCACTGAAAAAAAAAATAGTAGAGAGAGAAAGAAAGAGAGAAAAGTGACATAAAAATTTCATAATTTCATATCTTTGCTACCGTATACTTCAGTCTTGGGTGAGAGCAGGAAAGGTGTGTAATTTTATAGTTTAGGGTTAGGATAAGAAAGTAGAATTAAGAAAAATGCAGTATGGCAGATGGCTAATCTAACAAAACTTCAAATTGAATGACTTTCAGAGTAACATGGGGATAGCTCTCTAGGATACTTGGAGGTATAGGGAGGGGGATGGGGAGGGGGTAGGGGGGAGGTTATATGAAGAACTCATAGGAGTTTGGAGATTGGGAAGATGGGGGAACCATTCCAGAAGCTGATGTCATTCCTCCACAAACTACCCATTTAACGCATGAGTTCTTCTGGGGGAAAATGCAACAGGTAAAACCCAAGGTGGTTATCCATGTTTTGGCTTTTCCCCTGGATAACAAAGTTTATATCCATTGATTGCTAATGTTTTGATAATGTTTCCCCCTCAACTGTATTTCTATATACTTCTAATAAAAAAAAAGAAAAAAATGAAAAATCAGTGACCTTAATTTTATTTGCTTTTATTACAAAGTTCAGATGGTAATTGCCAATGTGGTGACTTAGTTACAACTAGATCACTTCTGGCATGTCTCTGAGTTTTGTTTATAAACGCTGAAGACTTAGTTCCTACATCATTGTCAACCACAATTTGGGTGGATCTTTTGATTACGACCAATATCCTTGTGGGATATATCTTACAGAATAATTCATGGGCAGTCACGCTTCCTTAATTGCTACACAGTGTGAACCTAGAAGTGGCAAGCTTGCTGGATATGGGACCAAGAGACTTCACTTGGAGTTCTCTTAGCAAGGGCATATATTATAGACATTGCATGCTTATTGGGATCTATTTGTCTTGAAACTCCATTACACAGTAGGCATACTATTTTTAACTAAATTTAGTTGGTGTGGCATTAAAGAAAGCTGATGAAGACTTAAGTGTTTGTATGTCTAATTCTTTCCCTCACTGCATGTCACACCTGAATGCAATTCCTTACTATCCTTCCTCAAATGATGGACTTTTATCAGTTCAAAGACTATGAATAATTTCATTGTAATATAGTATATAACCAGTTCACACATGGATAAGTCATACTATTATAAAATTGCTTTCTCCTCTTTTCCTGATATGGATGTTTTTGCTAACTCACAAGATCTTTTAAAATAAAATACATAATATAACTAATCTCCCTCTATTACTATTTTCTCTCTCTTCCTCTATCTCTCTACCTTCCTGTTATCCTGGGTTGAGAGGACTACTTAAGTGTTCTTTGTGTATTCCAAATTAAAATCTTATCCTCCTCACCAGATTAGTGCTTCCTCCTTCCCCACATCCATTTCAGGAAGAGGGCACCATGAATCTAAAATTAAATAAATAAAGCCATCTTCCATGTGATGACTCAAAGACTGAGAAAAGCAAGGTTCTGAGTCAGAGGAAGGATTTTAGCATTCTGTGGACAGATTTTTCTGTTTTGTTGTTCAGCCTTGTGTAGGATTTAATGATCTGAATCAACTCTTTGTAAAACCCACGGACCCATCTACGCAAAGCAAAAATAAACAGACTTGTTAGAAAATATCCCAGCAATAGAAGGAATAGGAGCACACATGTGTCTGCCTCAGCACCGTGACAATCACACAAGGAAGACCTCCTGATGTTAAGCTAAGAGAAAGCACAGTTACCCAGAATGACCCCTAAAATCAACCACCAATGGCCAGTATGGTCACCTTAATCATAATGCATTAATGATTCTCTTGTCAAAATGCTTACATATTGGAAAAAGTATCTTCCTTACTGGCAGCCAACGCAATCAACTTGATCCTTTGGTACTTCACAATGTGATAGTAGGTTTGACATCTTTTTCAGTCTTTTGATGATCCCCTTCCATTACTAGGTTACAAAAATACTCTCTTGGCATTGGTGAGTCCCTTTTGATCCTAAACAGTGTGCACATAATTTTGCAAACACTATGAGCTAGGTGTTTTTATAGACATTGGAGATAGTTCAATGAATAAAACAGACAAAATGCCCTGCCTCTATGGAATCCATACTACAATAAGAAAACATTTCTTTTGTAACATAGCAAGGGTTATGGGAAAAAAAAGAAAGTATAGCAATGAAAGGGGTGAGGTGTGGGTAGGAGGTTCCATATTAAATAGGATTAAATAGGATAACAGGTGTGCCATGCTGAAATGGGGAGGCTTGAGACACTTCGAGGAGGTGGTTAGCCAGGCATGTATCTGGAAGTGTTATGATTTGAACATTTGCCCCTTTAAATCTTATACTGAAATGCAATCCCTAGTGCAACAGTGTTGGCAGATGAATTCTAAGGGGACACACTAGGAAAATGGCTTGCAGGATACAGTGCTCAAGGTGACATCTTGGAAGCAGAGAGTGAGCGTGCCTTCCCAGAAGCGAAAGCCTGCAGAAGCAAAAGAAGCAAGCTTCTGTTCTTTATAAATTACTCGACCTCAGGCATCTAGTTTTAGCAGCACAAAATGAAGTAAGACAGAGGTACAATTGCTAGGCAGAAGAAAAGCAAAATGATTTAAAAAGTGCCTGAAAGATTATGAATCAGTCAGAAAGCCAGTGTGCCTGGACTGGAGGAAGACAGGAAGATGCTGAGTACAGGTGGGAAAAGCAAGGGAACCCAGATCACTAAGGTTTTTGCAAAACTTCTAAAGCCTTTGTAAAAGTCTACAGCACAGAAGAACCATATCAAATTCATTAAGCACAAATGTATATACATTAGTATCTGTACTTAGTCATTCATTTTTTGTCCTAAGCAAGATACACTCTTGTTAAAACCACTATTGAGAGAAGTGAGAAAAAAATGTATTTGGGCTTCTATAATCTTGCATGAAACACCAATATATTGTGCAAAGCTTTCTGTTTTTGCAATCAGTAATCACAGTGCAGGCAAAATATCATCTCAACAGAGGGAAAGCAAGCAGAGTGCTCTGTTCACTTCTGAAATGGGCTTTGAGATAGACACACACACAATTTTTAAACACACATATTCTACTGAAAATTGATGCATTGAAGAGAATTGACGAAAGTGGATTGATTGCATCCAAGCAACTAGTACAATTGTAAAATCCTTTTCAAAGAAAGAATTATTTTTTCTTCTCAGCACTAGAATAATGATATTGGTTGCTACGTGGGAGATAATATTCCCATAAGTTGTGTATCTATTCCCACAATAAGGCTATTGAAAAATGTACTGTTGTTTAATTTTTCCTTATTTTATACATGAGGAAGCTGAGATACAGAAAAAAAAAAATCAGTCCTTGTCTAAATAAGTGACAGAAAATGTTGGATCCAACATCCTATCAATCTGATTTTAGAGCCCATGTCTTTAGCTAACATGCTGTGAGACATCATTTTGAAAACTGGACATTTGTCAGGAATTTTTAGGCATTTCTGAAAGATAGTCATTAGATGTCATCTCATAAGAGGAAACTGCAGTGTAGCATAAGAAAAGTGCAGCACAGGTGGGCGGGTGCATGCACTGCATGAGAGCTAATGGTCACAGGTAGAGAGGGCAAAAGGCACCGACTGGTTACCTGACCAAGGGAATGCTGCTGACTCAGCTAAGCCTCTTAGTGCCCTCTCTCCTTACATGCAGAGGAAGCCACTGACGCCTTTGCCCCAGAATGAAGCTGCCAGCATGGGCTGGAGGTAGGTGACAGGAACAGAAGATATCCTTCATCCTCCCTCCCACATCCAAGTCCTCACCCATCCCCATAAGTAAGTCAGGTCATCAGGGTCAGAGCTCTGGGCATACCCAAAGGAAAGATGGGTAGAAATCTGAAAGTATCCAACAAGTGTGTGTGCGGCTCAGTGCAGAGAGCAGGAGACCCTGAGTTCAATCCCCAGCACCAAACTAAATAGACATATAGATAGACAAATGGCAAACACTTTAAAAAGCAGTATGAAAATTATCAAACTCAATGCAGAGCGAAAAAACCCTACAGCACACAAGAACACAGAGTGAATAGAACAGAAGTAAAGAGCGAAACTTATGTTCTCAGATATTTATGAGGCTGTATTTATAAGATAAGAAATATCTTTTAGGGAAATATGAAAAAAGGACATATTAGAAATGAGAAGCTGGTTCCTGCAATTAAAATCCCAAAAATTGACAGAATGGACAAGACTGAAGAATAAATTAAGGATCTCATGCAGAAAACAAACCTACTGATCCAGAGTGCTAAATTACAGAAAATTTTGGAGAACTAGAGAAGTGACCCAGAAGATCCATCATTTCAGAGTTTAAGAATTAACAGAGTCAGGCATGGTGTCTAAGGACTGTAATCCCAGGCACTTGGGAGGCTGAGGCAGGAAGATCACAAGTTCAAGGCCACCCTTAGCAACTTATTGAGACCCTAAGCAACTCAGTGAGACATTGTCTCAAAATTAAACAAAAAAAAAAAAAATAAAGAGAGAGAGAGAGGGTGCTGGGGATATTGCTCCGTGGTTAAGCACAGTTCAATCCCTGGTACCAAAGAAAAGAAAAAAAATGGCAGAAAGAAGCAAAGTGCAGAAGGAATTCTTTTATTTATTTATTTTTAACAAATGAGGAACAGTGAAAGAGAGAATCAATTTTATTTAGTTTTTCATGTTGTTTTCACTGTTCTGACACTTCATTTCGTATGTGGTGCTGGGGTTCAAACATGCATCCTCATGCATGCCAGGCAAGTGCCATAACCCCTGAGCCACCGCTTCAGCCCCAGAAGTAATTCTTAATATATAGAAGAATAGTTAATATTAGTAAAGGCTAATATTCACTGAGCAACCACTCTGTTTTGATTAAATATGCTATAAAAATTTTTCCATGTATACCTTAGTTACTACCCAACTCTTATGTGATGTAATTTTACATACTAGACCTATTTTACATATGAGTGATAAGATTAAGCCTGGAAATGCAAATACCCAAGATAAGATGAAAGATGAGCATTTTATAATAGAAAAACCAAACCATTTTTTAAAAAGATGAACGAGAAATGTGCCACATTGTAACCAAATATACAGTATGTATTATACCAAATGCTGACATATTAAATGCATTTGATATAAAGGAATAGCACAGAGTCATGAAAAATATTGATGTGAAATAATCCTAACTGTATATTTAATGAAAAGAACAAAAGTTCCAGGAAATAAAGATACAGCATTTTACTTATATAAATCAAAGGTGCATACACACACTAACACACACACCAAAAACTGAAAGTGCTAGAAATGTATTGCTACCAAGTAGATGCTCCCAGGTGGAGGAAGGGAAGAGAGATGGTGAGTTTAGTGAATTGACACAAGTTTTACTCTAGGTTATTCTGCCATGAGGCATACACCTAAATCAAAAACTAATATCCAAATTTAAAGTGTAGAGTGATTTGAACTAAAGATTTTTGCGGACATTTGTACACTATAGACTTTTTTTTCCCCAACTTAGTCAAAGACGTTTAACATTTTTTATTGGAAAATTCTACCCTTAATATTACTTGCTAATATTTTTTTTTTGGTGGGGGAAGAGGGATAGTAAGAGAGAAAGATAATTTTTAGTTTTCCATGTGGCTTTCATTGCTCGGACACTTCATTGTGTATATGGTGCTGGGGTACAAATTCATGACCTTGTGCATGCCAAGCAAGCACTGCCACTGCCAAGCCACCACTCCAAGTTATGACTTGCTGATTTTACGAATTGCCTCATGTCCACACAGAAATTTATGAATTTATTTCCAATTATCCTTAAACAACTTTAAAAGGTGTGAATGGTAGGCACATGCATGTGTTTATTCATCTGGTCAACTATTATTATTGCCTACTGTGCATGTGTCTGACTGGCTATATAATAAGTATAAATAAAAAATAATGTCACATAGTATTTGCCCTCTCTACATTCACTGTGTCCCAGGGGATACCGACACTCAAATGGTTATCATGAATATGCTAAGTGTTATAATCAAAGTTGGTACAAATTACCATGGGAACACAAAGGAGGAAATTCTAGTGGTAGTGAGAGACATTAAGGGCTTGACCCCCACAGAAAGAGCATTACACTTACAAACAAAACATATCAGTTTCCTTTTTCTTTTTTTTCCTTTTTGAGATAGAATCAACATAATCCTTTAGTCCAGAGGGAGGAAATAAAGGCATACTTATTTTAGCTTTGGAATAGTGGGGACAAGTGATGATTTTAACTTTAAACATTGTTTTCATGTTTTATAGGTGATGTAAACAGAGCAGCGATCCTGTAGAGCCATAATATACCATTTATTCAATAATTTATATATCAAAGAGGCAAGAAAAGTAAATGTCCTTGATAATCATAGCCTGGAAATGGTTTATCCTATTTGCACTAGTGTGTTTTATGTGATGAAATTCCTTAAAGACATGGTCAATATATCCTGAATACACTCTGACCCCTATATCCTGTTTACTACCTACAAGGAATATTAAAAGTGAAGACTGAGAAACTCTGAAACAAAGAAATCTGGCTATTTTATCACAGGATGTCTGCTACTCCGTTTTTGTTTGTTTTCCTGAATAATATTATATCATGGAACACTGGTAGCACTTTGAAGAATGACATAATATCCATCTTCACACACATGGCAAATAAGATTCTCTTAAGTACATGCTGTTTTAAATACAGATGCTTAACAGGACCCTGATCTATTCTTAGAAGCACAATAGTATTTAGTACCTCTTTCATTTTTATAGAATTTTTACAAGTGGCTCAATGAAACCCACAGGTGTTAGATACCTTTTAATTAAAATATATGCCATGAACACTTGAGGTCACCTATGAAAAATTCTATGGATGTGAACTCTATTGAAATTCTGTGTCAAAAGCTGAATAGCATCTCATTGCAGACTGTGCCACGACTCTTGATTCCCATTGAATTTAATATAGTTCATCTTATGTGCGTGTAAGATGAAATAACTAGTCTTTCCATTTTTGGAGAGGAACTTATTCATTTAAATGAGACCAATGAAGGGAAGGTATTTAACTTATTCAACTCAAACAGGGCTGAATACCACTGAAGTAATGTGTAATAGCTGTAAGAGATCTAACCAATGGAATTTTAATACACAAAGAAATGAAGAATACCTGTGATATGTTAAAGGGTAAAGTTTTTCCTCACTTTTAATATTTATTTCTGTAGGACAGAATGTCAGTTGGGTGGATATGTTTGTCTTCTTTTTTTGTCCCTTGTTATACTTTGGGCCTGATACCTCTCCAAAGTTTAGATGTTGAAAATGCGGTCCCCAAAATGGCAGTGTTTGGAGGTGAAGCCTTTGAAAGGCGATTGAATTGTGAGGACCCTCAATCCATCAGTGGATTAATCCATTCATGGTCATATTGAATCTGCTGCTGGGAGGTGGTGAATACTTAGAAGGAGGGTCCAAGTTGGAGAAAGTTGGTGTTTGTGGGTATGCTTTTGAAGGCTACTATGGTTTGAATGAAAGGTGTCCCCAAAAGCTTGTGTGAAACAATTCAGGAAGACTGACCTGAAATGATTGGGATGTCAGAACTTTAACCCAATCAGTGAGCTAATCCCATGATAGGGATTAACTGGTATCTTTCCCTGGTAGATTGTGGCTGGAAGAGGTGGGTCACTGGGGCTGTGCCTTTGGGGTACATATTTTGTATGTGGCATGGAGTTTCTCTCTCTGCTCCCTGAAGCCATGCCTTCTGCCATGGTGATCTGTCTCACCTCCAGACTCAAAGAATGGAGCCAGCCTTCTATGGACTAAGCCCTCTGAAACTGTGAGCCCCCAAATCAACTTTTCCTCCTAAAATTGTTCTTTTCAGGCCCTTGAGTCGCAGCAGCGAAAAGCTGACTAAACCGAAGGTTCCTTTTCTCAGACCTCTCTTCTCTCCATCTGTGGTGAGGTGAATAGCTCTGCTGTACTGCCTACTTCTTGCCTTACCACAACTCAGAGCGATGGAGCCAAGTGACTGCAGACTGAAACCTCTGAAACTGTGAGCAAAATGGGTCTTTCTTCCTGTTCAATCATTTTTCTCAGATATTTCTCACAGTAATAAAAACCTGCCTAATACAATCCCGTTTGTCTCTTCTACATCTCATGAGGTAGGAGTCTTTTCTGGTTGTCAAAGAGGGGAAGAATATGAGTTGAGCCTGGGAATAGGTGACCTCTGCAACTCCATGTTGTCATCTTACCCGTCCAGCACTGGGCTCCATTTGGGTAAGTCTATCCAACGTGACCTTTCATTAGCAAGCCTTTTGGTTCCCAGACTATATTGTGTCACCCAAACTTGCCTTTATCACCCCTAATGGCAATGTATTGTCCTCCCAAAGTGCTTTAGTATTTTCTCTTCTTGCTGATTTATCTCTTAATTAGTTCAGAACCTAAGCAGGAAAGAGGAATATTATTCACCGAACTGCTTCAATGATCACCATAGTCTTGATAACTATTTACGAATGTTTCTCTGTGACAGATTTCAGAGTTTTCTCTCAAGAAAATCCAAAGGGTTGGGTAGATACAGAAACTAACATTTACTATGTGTAAAGAGATACCCTCAGCAAGTTGAACACACTGTCATATTTTATCCACATCTCCCACAGGTAAGGTAAACGGTAGAAATATGGCCTCTTCAAGAGAACTTGAGGTTCACAGAGCTTCCCAAACCTGTACCAAGTCACACAGCCACTGCATTCCTACCTCTACAGCTCAGACCCTTCACCACTCACTTCTTGGAGTATTGTTAGAAACTAAATGATGTACCATCTCTGTCTGTCAATGTTTAACTCAATGTCACTCGCTTTGAAACTGTGGAAGATTGAATGTAGTAGTTTGGAATAATTTAGAGAGAATCCAAAAAACTCTCTTGTTTTTGTATCCAAATCTAGCATTATCACTTTTCAAAATGTTATGTGGACTTTAAATTTTCTTTTCCTTAAAAAAAAAAACAAGCATAATAGTAGCTCTTACCTTATGGAGTAAAATAAGATGTTGCACTTGAAGTGTTTAACACAGATCCTGGCATATACAAAATATTTCATCTGTTTGCTTTCCTAAGTATGATTGTACAATCACACATACTTGACAAGATTTTCCTTCATACTTAGAGTAGCTGGCATCACTATTCTTCAGTAAGAACAAAAGCACTGTGAAAAAACTTACTTTTCACACCAATGTGACATAAATTCATTGGCTACAGAGCCATAAACATAACCTGAAATTTTATGCCTTTACAACCAGCCCAGGGCACATGGAATTGTATCTGGTGGGTGGGTATGCCTCAATGAAATCAAAATCATGTGTTTATTTTTGGTAAATCCATATACTCAAAAGTGCTTATAGTTTGTGCACTCTGATAGAAATGCTTTCTTTCCTAATATCCACTATTCTTTCCTCTGGTTAACTTCATTACTGCTGCTTTATATCTCAGACAATTTACTATCGCTAAATTATAGAACCAACCCAGATGCTCCTCACATGACGAGTGGATTCAAAAACTTTGGTACATATATACAATGGAATACTACTCAGCTTTTAGAGAAAACAATATTATGGCATTTGCAGCCAAATGGATGGAGATGGAAAAAGAAATTTTGCTAAGTAAAATATCCCAAACTCAGAGACTCAAGCGCTGAATGTTTTCTCTCATTTGTGGAAGCTAGAGTATAAGCAGAAACAGTATGATAGATGGCTAACCTAACAATTATCTCAACATATAATTTTTTACATGATCATGGGTAATCTTGCCTAGATTCAAGGGGGACATAGGGACGGGGGCAGGGAGGGGTGAAGGGAATAGGAAGGATGTGAAGGAGATCAGTAGGAAGTAGTATGTGAGAATCTAATCTGAGGGGGACATCTGACCTCCAGGAGAAGTCCAATTAACTTGGGGCTTACGTAGGGGGAAACACGGAACCATGGGGAACCTGAGGCGGTGAAAACATGGTCTGGCACCAGTCTTGGCTTGTTCTATCATTACACTTTTCTTCTTGATGGTTTGACGATGAATCCCTTCTAATTGTAAGACCATGTTTATCGAATTAAAGAAAAAAAAACACCGAGTGGCCATCAAGCACACCCAGATTTAATATCTAATTGAATTGGCTGAATACGATCCACATCATGCCAAAGAAATGTGGGAAAACTAACAAGGGTAGGATGCTTACCTTAAGCTAAATATTTTACAGAAACCGTTGTAATTCATCCCCCTCTTTTTTTTTTTTTTTAAAGAGAGAAGGAAAGTGAGAGAGAGATAGAGAGCGAAATAGAAAGTCAATTTTACTTAGTTTTTCATGTGGCTTTTGTTGCTCTGAGATTTCCTTGTGTATGTGGTGCTGGGGTTTGAACTTGCATACTTGCGCATACCGGGCAAGCACAACCTCCGAGACACTGCTCCGGCCCCCTTGCAATTCATCCTTAACAGTGTTACTAGATGCCTAACACTAGCACACCCCTCTGCCATACAGAAGAAACAGAAGCTTCAAATGACTAAATGCCATATTAAGAGTTTGTTGATTCCTTATTTGTAGCAAATCCTAGATTTAGATCTGAATATATTTTATTACAATGCTATAACATTTATCACTGAGGAACGAATGTAGCAAAACAGTATGGAACTTTCTGCTTTGATAAATACATAGATGGACTGTAGACATAAATTTATATGGTCCTAGATATGTCTACCTATAACTAATAGATTTTTTCCTTGAAAGACAATATAACTAGTACACTTGCATAGCAATGTCAATCTCAACACTTGCTAAATCTTTCAATGAACCAGTATAGAAGGTTTCTGACATGCTTGGGTTGAAAGCAAAACCCCTATCCAGCACTGTCCCCGAACACAGAAGGTATGTTCTGCTAGTTCCTCTGCTCATGCAGGAGCTGCTCTTTTCCATTTGTACTGTGATGGTGAAAATTCACCTGGACATCTCATTCCTTTGGAGAGAGAACACAAGATGCTTCCAGAACCCACAGATCGGCACATTTCATTATCCTTTATGCACCAGAAAATTAAAAATATTTCTACATCTCTCACACTACTCCTTCCTGCAGTGTGCTGACTCCAAGCCATTGTCCAGTCTGGCTGACCTATGAGGAACCACTTCATTAACTCCATAATTATAAACACTTCTTGACCACCTACCTCTAATTAATGGTAATAATAAAACTAATGGGATGATATAGAAACCTTAGTCAAAATACAGAACAGTGTTATGAAATCAAATTAAGTAGAAGTTTCCCCATATCTGTATGTCTTTCATCTCATTGACCGCTGATATAAAGGAGAGAAGCAGGAGCCACACACTCCCCAGTTGTGATGTTTTTTAGCAATAAATTTGCATAATGAACAGCAAAATTGAAATAAGCACTAATTATGTACTGAATGGGATGTAAAGAGGAGATTCAAGTAACTTGACTGGCTAATCCTCAGGAGATTATTCCTCCACTATGTATGTAGCTATCAAATATTCACTACCTGTCATAAATGCAAATCAAAAGGTCCAGGCATTAGGACGGTGGTCCCAATAGCCACAGACATCAGGCCATCATGGTCCTGTGATTGCTTAATAGTCTATGGAGAACACAGTTGCATTTTAGCTACAGCTAGCATTCTCTGAGCACCTACACGCCAGGTACTACTCTCAGCCTTCTACATATGCTAACAGATTTAATCTTTACAATCTCATCTTTTAAAAAATGATGAAGTAGCTGAAGCAAAGAGAGTTTAATAACTTGGCTAACACTTAACATCTGATGAGCAGTGAAGTGTAGAATTGACCCAAGATGTCTGGTTCCAAAATCCAGGCTCTCCATCATTAAGCTAAATTACCATTCTCCATTTTTAAGTGCTTATGCCTGAATATTGCTGTACTCTGTTGCAAGAGGAAAACTGTCATCTAAGGCAATCTCCAAACTCAATTTAATGATGACTGTAAAGTTGTGAACAATCACCAAATAATTTATACAAGCCAAAGTTAAGATAGATCCCTGTAATCATGTCGTACTTGATCCAAAACTACAAGATTCCCAATTTCAAGTGTTTTGGAGATTGAGACAATGCTCATTTATACATATAGTTAGTTGGTTAAATAATTGAAATGACTAAGAAAATTATGCTCAGTGTGGTAATTCAGAGTAAAACCATCGTTTAGAATTACCTCTAGGAGTTGTCTAAACCATGAGGTTATCGTTTAGGCCAAAAGCCCCTAACATGAGAATCAAGTCACATCTTTCATCCTTACAAGTTCCATATTATTGTTGAAGAGGATCTAAGACTGCTTTATGTAATACCCTGCTATGACAGGCATTTTACATACATTATTATCATTCTTCACAAAATTGTTATTTAGTATTATTATCTTTATTTTACAAACAAGAGTAAAATGAACTCAAGATGTTAACTTGCTCAGCATTATACAGGATATAAAAATTACATTTCAAAATGAGATTGCCTTCAAAGTTCTTAACTCTTCCTCAAAACATTTCCAAACTCTATTTACAGATATTTTTTAAACAATATCAAGATGAAGAGGATATAAAAATTAGGGTATATGGGGATGTAGTTTAATGGTAAACTACTTTCCTAGCATGCATGCTGGTTTTGATCCCCAGCACCGAAAAAATAAATGAATAATTTATTAATAATTATAAATTATTGTAATTTATAGTAATTTCACTTCATTCCCTATGCCATTTCTCATTTATTCTTTTACATATTTTCAGAATGGAGGAGAGCCAATTAAAAGGAAAGTTTCAAATTAAAACAGCTTAGAAAACTGATAGAGTTTGCCTTCTCTTTAAGCAGTTTCTTATTGACACAATTTCATTGAGCTTGTACACATGCAATTGTATCCATAAGAAACACTGGTACTCCACAAAATTAGGAACTTATTCAGCACACTACTCACTCTTCTGGGTCTTATCACACCTACACCTATGTAACAGTTCTGCAACATGTGTTAGGTAGGAACCCATGGATAAGAGGGAATATTAACAATTTATAATAGAATGTGAGGTAGAATCTCTAGTTAGCATATTTAGCTGCATGATATTTAACTTTCTAGGATTTTAATTTGTCTATTATGTATAGAGTGACAAAAAGATTCTTTGATTTTTTTTTTAAGAAAGAGGGGACAGTGAGAGAGAGAGACAGAAAGAATCAATTTTTATTTAAGTTTTTCACATGGCTTTCATTGCTCTGAGACTTTGTTGTGTGGTGCTGGGGTTTGAACTCCCGCACTTGCGCATGCCAGGCAAGCGCTGTAACCTCTGAGCCACCGCTCCAGCCCCTGACATGGTTTTTTTTAAAGTAGAAAAATTATTTTTATGGCAATCCCAGAGAGCAATTGAAAAGTATTAAGCTTTATTATTTTTATATGACAAAACAAGTAAATGCTATACACATCAATGCCCTTTCTTGAATTCTATTGTAAAATGAACACAAGGAAACCATGATTAGGTGCTGACTAGGCAATAAATCTCTAGAGAAGACTTGAGAACTTTTTCTGAGTTGATTTGTATAGTCAAAAAGATAGACTGACATTTTTTTGTCATACTTTAATAGGAGGTTATTAAGCCCCATGAAAAATAGGTACGTTTAATGTAAAATAGTGCTATTTCTGAAACAAATGTGAGGGTAAAACTACTTTTCCTGGAAGATCTCAACCATTCTCATAACTTCAAGTGCCACATTTATAATGACTCCTTAATTCAAGTGTAGTCTCAGATTTTTGGCTCAAATTCCAAACTCGACCATATACCAGGTGTTTTCCTTTGCCTGACCTCCAGGTAGGTCAAACTCCACATTGCAAAAATTCCAAAGGAAATTGCAAAATAATGTTTTTTTATTAATTTTTAGGCTTATGGATTTAAATTCAAATTAACTGGTGATCCAGTCTGAATGCTTCTGATTTTAATTGTCACAAGCAGGCAGAAAGAACATGTGAGTTCTGCAGTCTTGTTCCCAATCACATCACTATTGAATGGCCACCAGGCCAGCTGATTGGAGAAACATCTATCACATCCCATTACATCCATTTCTGACTCATGCTTTCTTAATATAAAATAAGCTGCTCTTATTGCCTCAAACTCACAAAGACCTGCCACACAGAAGGTAAAAGGCAAAGGAAGGGCCAGTAACAACTGAGATAAGACTAGAGTGAGTGCAATTATTCTGAGATGACTCAAATTAGCTCAGTGTTAGCAAAAGCAGAGGGTAAATGGTTCATAGTCTTTACTTGCTTTTCAGAATTATAAATTTGAAAAACATGCAGTGTGCCAAGCTTAAAAAAGCAATTTTACTTTCTAATCAGAAATTTCTGAATGCCATCAAATCAATTTTCAGGATGAGAAATAAAATCTCTTTGGCCTCTCAAATTTTACAAATCTTAAAAAGCTCATAAAATGTTGTCCTGTAATTTGACTTCCTGGCCTTTATATACAACAAGGTGATATGCTTGCAAGGGAGTTTCTGATTCTCCCTGCATAACCACAACCATAAACCCATTCTAAGAAGGATCTTGCCCACTTCCTTCCTTTTGAAGTGACCTTTGGAGGATCACTTCTCCAGAGAGTACTTGCAGGTCAGGTCTCAATGCCAAACAATATCAGACTTTTTATTTTATATGCTTACCTAATCTGTTCAGTTTTTCTGTATTCTTTCTTAGCTCTTACCCTATTTAATTTTCATTTGCAGATTAGTCTATCATTTGTTTCATTAAAATCTCTCTCTTCCAACCAGAAGGTAAACTTCAAGTCTATAGAGATAAATTCTATTTTTCAGACTTTGTTTACCATTATATTCCTTGCACATAACGAATGCACAGAACATGAAAAATGTCAAAATATAGTAACTGGTCTGGCATAGGGGTGCACACCTGTGATTCAAGCTACTCAGAAGCCTGAGGAAGAAGGATTGCAAGTTCAAGCTCAGCCTGGGCAGTTTAGTGAAAAAGTGAGAATCTGCCCAAAAAATAAAAACTAAAGATGACTGGGGATGTTGATCAGTGGTACAGTACCAATGGATTCAATCCCTAGTACCAGAAAAAAATAATGACTGAATAAGTTATTGATTCAATATTTGAATTGCTTTGATTATTATGTGTCATTGTTCAAAAATTTTAAGAATTCTTCACATTGTAAAGTCACACAGTTTTATAATACAAATGCCAAAGGATCATTAAGTATTGTATATTCTAACTTCTTGAATAAACATACTGTCACTGAGATGCTGGTGTGGGTCCAGAAATCAAACATTCTTTAGCTAGTGGCAATAAGTAGATAATTGAGATCCAGCTCCAGTGGAATTTTCAAATCATTCTATATTCTGATATGTCTCCAGACTATCCTCCAAAATACTTTTCTGGAGACCATTTTAATTTTTTTAAATGATCCAATGGAGTCAATTATGAAATTTATTAAAAACAATCATATCAGGTCAATTGGGAAAACCAGTTACTCCAATGAAAAATGCTGAAAATACAAAGTAATATAGAATCAGGAAGAGACTTTTCCTTTATGATTAAATAATTATGTAGGACTGATCCATAACTATTGATAGATCAACTAATACAACTAATTTATAATGTAAAGAGAGATCTAAGCTATCAATTCCATAACCCCTTGTCTGGAGGGAGGTAATCAACTAAGTTTAAATTAAAGCTGACCTAAAACTTTGGTGAACACTAACATTTCCATCCCCATCACTTACTACTCTTCTGTATTCATCTTACCCATCAGCCTTATCAAATGCTCTTTGCATTCTTAAATCCATATTCCATTATATTACACTGATATATGCATAACTATGTTTATAGTAGCATAATTCACAACAGCAGTCTATGGAACCAGCCTAGGTATTCAACAATGGATGACCAGATAAAGAAAATATTATACATACACACACACACACACAGTGGGGTTTTATTCAGCCATAAAGAAAAACAAAATGATGTCATATTTATGAAAATAGATGGAACTGGAGAACATTATGTTAAGCCAAATGAGTCAAACTCAGAAGGTCAAGAGTCCTATGTTTTGTCTCTTTGTGGAAACTAGAGAGGAAAAAGGAAAAGAAAGGTGGTGGCGGTTTTATGAAAATGAAAGGGAGATTTCTAGAGGAAAGTTACCAAGATGTGGAAGTTGGAGAAGGAAGTGGTAAGTGCTGGGGAGTGAGTCTAGCCAAATTATATTGTTATACTATGTGCATGTATGAATATGTAACAAAGAATCCCATCATTATGTACACTATAATGCATCAATTAAAATTGTGGAAAAATAGACCATCTTTTATTTTAGATGATTTCTACCTTCTTCTACTTCAAATATCTGTGTTCTCTCGTTTTGATAAGTAGCTCACACTCATCCTTCAAAAATCAAGTTGAAAATAACTATAGAGCAATGGCTGTCTTGTTTTGTTAAGGAGAAAGAGGCATGTTGCTCCATTAGGACCATAACTTCCACTTCCTCTCTCTTTCAATACTCTACTACAACCTTGTCACTCATCTGCTGTCCCACCTGCCAGGGACCAATTACGAAGCAAAGATTTTTGTCCTATTTACTCTCCCCAACTTCACTGCAATGTTCAATCTTAAAAACTTTTTATTTAAAAGTCATGCCAGAGGACTCTGGTCCCAGCCAGCAGGCACCCAGGACAGCACTAACGAGAAACTCTACCTGAAGCCACCCCACCTACCTGCCCCATGGGCTAAATACTGTGATCCCAACTCACAGCTGCCCAGGAAAGCCCCAGGAGGACTCCCACCAGAACCTGCCATGCCCATCTGCCATGTGCACCCAGGACACACCCAAAGTGGCCCCCCCACCCAGAGCTACTCCACTCACCAGCCAAGTGGTTCCTACTCTAGTCCCAGGCCTATAGGCACCCAGGTCACCCTTAAGGAGGACTCCCACCAGGAGTCACACATCCAACTGCCACGCATGCTCAGGACACTGGTACCAGCTGACAAGGACCTAGGATACCCTGAGGATCCCTGCCCAGAGCTGCCCAGCCTCAGTTCATATCTAAAAGGTCCAGGTACTTTGGGCCCATCCCCAAGAACAAGGATCTCAGGTCCTGTTGTGGCACGCAAGTAGGCCTATTCTGGCCCACCACTCACCTCCAAGACCCCAGGACACACTGATGCACCATTACTGCTGGGCTTCAACAATCCTGCAAGCTGCCCTGCAACCCCCAACAGGTTACAATTCCATGCCCTGGAGCCTTCATCCAAAAGGTGTAGCAAAATGATCCTCCAGGCAGAAGCTGCATTCTCATAAGAGAGATGGTGTCTGGCCCAACCTTTTGGCCTACAAGGAGAAGCAACTAAAGATCTGCCTTGATTCAGCACAGGGAACTTCAAATCAAAGATCAAGAAGAAGCTCTTCAAAAAATAAGGAATAAATCTAGAAAAGGTTCACCTCAAACCCACAACTACCCAATCAAGGAGTCCACAGTCAGGGTTGGGATGGAAACCTAGAAAAAATTGACAATGATCTGATTACTAAAAGGAACAATGAACTAAAAGAAGATTTAATGAAGGGAGTGGTAAGAAAACTCAAGAGATGACAAACTATTACCAAAGAAATAGACAAACTGAAAAAAGGAAGTAATGAAGCTAAAAACTTCAGTCAATCATAATATAGGAACCAAGCAAGAATTTGATAATAGACTAATCTCTATAGAAAACAGAACCTCAGCACTTAAAGAAAGAACTTCTGACAATGAGGATAAGCTGAATAAGCCTGAGTACAAAGATAACAAAAACAAACAAACAAAAAAACTCAGAAAGGACATGCAGAATTTACAGTGTTCAGGATTAAATCAGAAGAAATAATCTATAAGTAATTGGGATATGAGATGAAATTGAAATGCAAACGAATGGCATAAAGAACATTCTCAAAGAAATAATTAAAGGAAAAATTTCCTATATTAAAAGAGAGTCAGATATGCTCATCCAGGAAGCCTATAGGAAATCAAATAGGCCTAATAAAATTAAAAGCTCACTGAGACACATCAGATTCAAAATGTATGACAGGGAAATCAAGGAAAGAATAATAAATGTTCAAAAAAGAAACACCAAATCACGTTCAGAGGAAAAACAATAAGGATCACTTCTGACCTTTCAACTCAGACCATAGAGGCAAGAAGATCCTGGAAGGAGCCATTTCAATCTCTGAATGACCACAACCTACAGCTGAGAATACTATAAACAGTAAAATACATCTTTAAATTTGAAGGGGAAATAAGAATAATTGATGATATAATCAAACTTAAAGCATTCATGAACAGAAAACCAGCATTACAAAGAATGCTTAAAGATAAACTCCATGTAGAAGAACAATCAAACAATTCATAAAACCCACAAACAGAAAATATTCAATAAAAATACATGGTATCAAAAAGACAACCAAGAATGCCAGAACTCACTAATAAGAAACAATAACTATGAGATACAACCACATAACTACCCTAAACTTGAATGTGAATGATCTCAATGCACTAATCAAATGACACAGATTAGAAGATTGGATCAAAAAACATTATCCAATGGTATACTGCTTACAGAAGAACTATCTTAGAGCCAAAGACATATACAGATTGAGGATGAAAGTATGGAAAGAAATTTACCAGATTTACAGTCCAAGAAAGCAAGCAGATGTTGCAATACTTATAACCAAAAATGGATATTTCAACCAAAATTTAATCAGAATAGATAAAGAAGGCTACCACATCATAATAAAGGGAGCATTACATCAGGAAGATAAAACTATAGCAAGTATTTATACTCCAAACATCAATGTTCCCAAGTATGTGGAAAAATACTCCATGACATAAAACCACTTTTGGATCCAACATGGTAACATTGGGAGGCTTTAATACCCCTTTATCAACATCACAGAAAATAAACAATAAAGAGATTTCCAGCCTAAACAACTCCATAAATCAAATAGAACAGATAACCATAGTATATTCTATCCCAAATTGGCTGAGCTTCCCTTCTCAACAGCAAATTTATCCGTCTCCAAAATAGATCATATTCTAGTTCACAAAGAACATCGTACCATATATAAAAAGAAGATATTATTCCATGTATCATATCAGACCAGGACCACACAACGAAAGCAATTAACAGCAAAAATTATAACAGGAAACACACATATACATGGAAATTGAATAATAACCTATTAATTGAAGAATGGATCCAAAAAGACATGAGAGCAGAAATCATGAAACAATTGGAAGAAAATGAGAATGAAGATAAAATATTGAAACCCTGAGACAACATGAACGCATTATAAAGGGGAAAATTTATAGCACTTAATGCCTACATTAAAATTCAGGAGAGATCACAAAAAAATAAGCGTATGCTCCTCTTCAAATCCCTACAAAAGGAAGAAAAATCTAATCCCAAATACAGCAGAAAACAAAAAATAATCAAAATCAGAGCTAAAATCAATGAATTAAAAAAAATAAAAAGAATGGATGACTTCAAGACCTGGTTCTTTGAAAAATTAAGTAAAATTGAAGTACCCCTCGCCAAATGCACTAAAAGAAGGAAAGAGAGAAATGAAGGAAATCAATAAAATAACCAATGAAAAGGGAATATTCACCACTAACCCTATGGAAACCCAAAGGATTATCACAACTCACTTTGAAAAACTATATACCTCTAAATTAGACAATCTAGAAAATATGGACAAATTTCTAGACACATACAACATTACCAAGTTGATGCAGGATGATATTGAAAGCCTAAACAGCCCAATAACAGGCACTTTAATCAATATAGCAATTAAAAACTTTCCAAAGAAGAACATCCCAGAACCTGTTTGATTCCCCCCCCTGAGTTTTACCACACTTATTAGGAAAAGCTAACACCTCTCCTTATTAAGCTCTTCTAAGAAATTGAAAAGAAGGAAAATCACACACACACTTTTTATGAGGCTCCATAACACTGAAACCAAACTCCAATAAAGACACATCAAAAAAAGAAAACTACAGATCCCTCATGCACATAAACACAAAAATCTTTAATAATGTTCTAGCAAACCACATTCAAAAATACAAGAAGATAATTCATGGGACTGGAGCAGAGGCTCACTGGTTATAGAGGTTGCCTGGCATCTGCAAGGATGCAAGTTCCAACCCTAGCACTACATACACAACAAAGTGTCAGAGCAACAAAAGCCACATGAAAAAATGAATAAAATTCTCTGTCTCTTACTGTATGTCTATCTCTTAAAAAAAAAAAAAAAAGAAGAAGAAGAAGAAGAAGATAATTCACCACAATCAAGCAAGCAGGCCTCATTGCAAGGATGCAAGGCTGGTTCAACATATGCAAATCAATAATAGGATTCATGACTTAAATAGAATTAAGCAAAAACAATGATCATCTCAATTGACACAGAAAAGGCCTTAGATGAAATCCCACACCCATTTGCTTTTTATTTTTCCATATTTTTATTGGTGCATTATAGTTGTGCATAATAGTGGGATCTGTTGTTACATTCTCATTCATGCAACTATCAATCCAATATCATTCCTCAGTACATTTTATTTCCCTCTCCTCCTCTCTTCCCCTGGTCTCTTTTCTCTACTGATCTATCATTAGAGATTCCCCCCCACACACACTTTTCTTTTTTTCCTGTCTAGCTTCCTCATAGTAGAGAAAACATCCAACCCTTGACCACCTGTGTTTGGCTTATTGCACTTAACACAATGTTTTCACATTACATCCATTTTCCTAAAAATTACATAATTTCATTTTAAAAAAATTATTAAGATTTTTAGTTCTTGTACAATCAAAAATGCATATAAAATAACAATATGATATGCATATATTCTTCAGATTTAACCCTAGATATCTTCCTATTCCCTCTCCTTCTCCTCTCCCCTACTCATCCCCTTCCCCCTCCTTCCCAATACATATCTATGATAGCCCTAGATTATGTGTTGCTGTGCCTTTGTTGGATCTAATGCATGAGAATGACTCCACAGTTTTGGATCTGTTCATCCAGTGAGAGACACCTGGGTTAGTTCCATAATTTAGCTGTTATAAATCAAGCTGCTATGAACATAAATTTTGCTGTATAACTATAATGTGCTGATTCTAACTCCTCTGGAAAAATACCCAGAGGAGGGATAGCTGGATCATATAGTGGAATTTTTGATGATTCTCCACGCTGCATTCCAGATGGGCTGTACCAGTCTCCAGTTCTACCAACAAAAAATATTGAATGCTTCACAAATTTGCATGTTATCCTTGCTTAGGAGCCATGCTAACCTTCTCTGCATCATTCCAATTTTAGTATATGTGCTACCAAATGAGCACCCACACCCATTTATGGTCTAAATTCTGGATTATATAGGAATTGAAGGAATATATCTTAACTATGTAAAGGCTACATATGACAAATACACAGCTAATATAATAGTAAATGGAGAAAAGCTGAAAGCATTTCTCTAAATTTGGGAACAGGGCAAGGCTGCCCGCACTCCCTAATTTTATTCAATATAATCCTTGAGACCCTAGCCAGAGCAATCAGGTAAGCGAAAGATAACAAAGGGATAAGACTTGGAAGAGATGAAGTCAAACTATCCCTTTCTGCTGATAGCATGATCCTATAACTGAAAGACCCAAAACCTCCACCAGAAAACTGCTTTAGCTTATAAGATTTAGCAAAGTGACAGGCTTCAAGATCAACACCCAATAACACTAACAATAATAGGGCAGAAGAAGAAATCAGTAAATCAGTCCCATTCACAGTATCCTCAAAAAAATAAAATACTTGGGAATTAATCTAACAAGGGAAGTAAACTACCTCTACAGTGAAAATTATTGAACATTGAAGAAGGAAATTGAAGAAGATCTGAGAAGATGAAAGGATGTTCCATGTTCTTGGTTTGGCAGAATAAATATAATTAAAATGGCCATTCTGCCAAAAGTGCTATACATATTCAATGCAGTCCCCATCATGATACCAAATCTTTACAGATATTGAAAAAGCAATTCTCAAATTCATTTGGAATAACAAGAAATCTAGAGTAGCCAAAACATTACTAAGCAAGAAAAATGAAACAGGAGGTTTCATAATACCAGAACTGAAATTATACTATAGAGCTCCCATAACAAAAATAGGATGGTATTGGTATCAAAATAGGCACTAAGAACAGAGAATACAATAAGACCCTGAGAAAAACTCACAAATCCTTAAACATGTGATATTTGACTCAAGGGGTCTAAATATAACATGGAAGAATGACATCCTATTCAACCAATGGTGCTAGACAAACTGGACAGCCATTTGCAGAAAGGTGAAATTAGCTCTTTATCTCTTACTTTGCACAAAATCAAATCAAAATGGATCAAGGAATTAGGATTTAAACCAGCTACATACAACTGCTGGAAGAAAAATTAGGACCAACAATCCAGCATATGGGAATAGGCGATGACTTTCTCAACAAGACTCCCAAGCAAAGAATTAAAGTCAAGAATCAAGGAGTAATATGCCATTAAACTAAAAAGCTTTTTCTCAGGCATAAAATTGGTCAAAACTGTAAAGAGAGAATATACAGAATGGGATATAAGTATGGCCTATGATTCCTGTGACAGGGGAATAATATCCAAAGTTTACAAAGAACTCAAAAAACTTATCAAAAACAAACAATCCAATCAAAAAATGAGCCAGAGAACTAGTCAGAAACTTCTCAATAGAAGAAAGTGAACAAGCCAGTGAATAAATGAGAAAGTGTTCTAAATCACTTGTAATCAGAGAAATGCAAATCAAAACTACATTAAGATTTCCCCTCATTCCAGTCAGATTGGCAAAGATAAAGAACAAAAATGATAGATGCTGGAGGGCTGTGGGGAGATAGGAACACTATCATACATTGGTGGAAATTCAGACTAGTACAGCTGCTCTGGAGAGCAGTACGGAGACCTCTCAAAACTTAGTGATAAATCCACTGTATGATCCATATATCCTTCTTCTGGATATTTTCCCAGAAGAGCTAGAATTAGTACATTACAATGACACAGCAAAATCTATGTTTATAGCAGCTCAATTTCTACATTATAGAATCAGCTCAGATGCCCATTACTGGATGCAAGAATCCAAAACTGTGGTACATATTTACAATGGAGTTCTACTCAGATTTAGAAACAATGATATTATAGCATTTGAAGGTAATCGGATGGTAATGGAAGAAATTTTCTTGAGCAAGATTAGCCAAACCCAGAGACTGAAGGGTCAAATGTTTTCCCTCATTTGTGGAGACTAGAGTAATACCCAGGATTGGGTGAAAGGTCAAGCTCATGTACCAGACTCACAAAGGTCAATGCAACACATAATCTAGGGGAAACATAGATATGTAGCCCATAATGACATAAGAAGAGGGAGGGAAGGGAGAGGGAGAGATGATGGTGGGGGGATCAAGGGGAGGAATTAATAATGTAACTGACTCTTTGCTCTTTACTCTCCCAAGATGCCAAATAATACTTATGCAATCATTTAATTCTGGAAAACACACACACACACACACACACACACATAGAGGGGGTGGAGAGGGAGAGAGACATTATGTCTGTTATAGTCGGGAAATATAGGAGAGTAGGAGAGTCTGGGGACTGAGTGCAGGTGATTCTGGATTTGGATCAGGGGTATATTATATTGTTACTACATATGCATCTATGGTTCTACAACAACTCAACTCAATAAAATTTTTTAAAAAAATTACTTGCCAGAGGATGTTTTCATACTCATATGAGAAAAGCCAAACCAATCAAAACAAAATAGCATATTTTCTGTTTTTGTTCAAAAACATATCTAATCATAAAAATCATACTCTTTTAAAATAACTATTTCTTACATCTCAGATTTTTTTCATTCCAAAGGTGTAAATTGTGCATCATGATAATTGACCATTAGTTTGTCAACTATAGTATACACTAGCCTCATATCATTATTAATTTTTTTTCACAACAGATGACTAAGTAAATCAAATTGCCTGGTTTCCTGTGCTTATGGTAGGCATAGTAAACATGGCTTCGAATGAACAGGTGAGTAAACATCATAACAGCAATATCACAACTGAACTCATATGTGAACTGAGCTTATCAAGTTATTTACGTATGAGCTATGCAATATGAATAAGCTTATCACATAAACACCCTTCAAAAATAATTAAATGGGAAGAATAGTTTATATTCACTTACATTTCTAGGCTTTATTTTTGGCTACCTGCTCAAATGACAGAATGAAAAGAAGTGGCAAATGTGTACCCTTGTAGAGACCACAGAATACAAAGAGTAGATTATTAATTTTTCTGTTCCTGAGGATTCAGCTCATAATTTCTATTATATCTGGTCCATTCTTAAGAAAAATATAAAAATAAAGGTATTCTTTTGGACTCCTCAGTGAAGCTCTCGTTTTCTAGGATCAAGTCAACTTTGGGGAGTTTTTCTTTGGCTTTGTTTTCTACTGTTATATAACATTACAGATTTCCATCGTACATTTCCTTACCAACTAAACAGGGTCACTGCTGTGATATGCTTAATTGCACTTTGCAACAACCCTCCCAAGGTGATTGCACCTAAAATTATGGCTCAAATTATCATTTATATCCTAATGCTCTCTGAGCTTCACCTTTGACTCGGACCTCTGTTCAGTCCTATTTTTTAAGTCTAAATGTACCTAGACTTGGATTTTGCATAAGAATGTCAAACCCAAAATTTTAAAAACTGAACTAATTATCTCTTATAGTGCTGAAAACTATATTCTTCCTGTAATATTCTATATCCTGCTGAGTTTATGTGGTAAAACAAGCTAGAAACCTGAGAATCTCATTAGTGATTTTTTTTCCCATGCTTCCATCATATCCATCAGTTCTTTGCTTCTACTGCCCAAATACATTCTGAATCTACCCATTTTTCCCTTTTCCCTGCATGAATACTGGTGGTCTTCTTCTCAGCCACCGTTCCTCCATCTGATAATTGTGAAACACATATGGTTCCTGAAACTTCTCTCAGATTGCTCACAGCATTCTCAAAATCAGTGTCTAGTTTTCTGATCTTTCTTATTCCAACCCATTTTTTTCTTCATTGTAGTGAAATTAATTGTTCAGAACCCCACTTTACTGTATCATGCTCTTGCTACTCTCTTAGACTTTTGCTAATTTGCAGGAACAAGCAATTCCCAAGAGTCAGAATTTTGCATGTAAACTGCATGTCTAATGTGGTTCAGCAGTGGTGATGCGGATTTTTTGAGATGAGGATGGATTCTTTCCTCCCTCTGGGGAATGTAGTTTGGGCTGGCTACAGAATTCTGTGGCCAAAGTAGCCCACTTTCAGTGTGTGCAGCTATTCCCAGTTAAAACTGGGAATTTGGGCTGGCTGCATGTTTCTGTAGCTCAAATTTGTTAGTAGCTTCCCAGCTAAGGCTGGGGGTTTTTCTCCATTACTGTTGAGCCGTGCTTTGTGGCTCTTAGTGTGGAAGCACACCCTGGGAATTCAGCACCAATCTTCTGGGTTCTTGTCTCATGAATCTGAAGAATAAAATCCACGGACAACCACGGAAGGAAAGAATAAAAGGAATAGGATTTAGGAAGGAGACCAGAGGCTCTGCAAGGTGGAGGGATACCTGGAAGCAGGACACCATCTAATGTAGGTTAGGCCAGGGATTATATTGGTTAGGGTATGAGCCTTGATTAAGATGCATGTAAAGCAGGCATTGAGAAAAGCACCAACATCATTGGTTGAAATCTATGTAAAACAGGCATTGAATCTGGTCATCAACATCATTGGTTAAAATCTATGTAGAACAGGTTTTGAAACGGAGCACCAACATCATTGGTTAAACTTCATGTAAAATAGATGGCAAATTCTTTCTAGTTCCCACCTGTGTATACCCCCACTTCTTAGTTTTCCTTCCTCTGGGACAAAGGAATTGCTCCCACAGGTCAGCCTTATGGTCTTTTTGCATATGAAGGCCCTGAGCACACCTCTCAATCACTCTCTACAGGCTAGCTTCTAGGTGTGACTGAATGGGGCCCATGGTCTTGACTACCCAGCCATTTTACTATTTATGCTAAACTGTCTCATTGGGCTCTACTTATCAGCAGCATTGAAGGATCCAAGTTGATGAAGCTTCATGGATCAGAAAAGTGGATCACTGCAGCAGTAAGAGGTAAGAAATGACTGACAAAAGTAAGATTTTACCGAATGTGAAACAGGTCCTCCATGTATGTTTAATTGGTTAGAATGGTTACATACTGTAAAGAAGATGGAGAAATTGTCTTCCAACATGCCCAAGAAAGGAGAAGCAGAATATCTGTGAATGGATTCAGATATGCCACGGCTTTATTTACTGTTGACATAAAACCCCAGCTTTTCAGAACAATTCGGAAGGTCCAGCCCTCTTCCTGAACCTTCCTTTTTCTGTCACTTTATCTTCCTACCTAAAACCCTCATACTCCTATTTTTCTCACAATCCCTGGAACATGAAAAATTGATCATCCCACCTATTTGTTGGGCTGGCTGGGAACGTGGCTTCAGTCCAGACATGGAGGGCCATGCCGGCTGGCTAAGGGGCAGGGCAAAGGGCAGCTTGCTGGCAAAAAGAACAACCAATTGGGATGCTGGTGGACAAGCTCCAATGGATTGATGGAACCTCCAGCCAATCTCTGAAGGACCAACCCCATCATCAACTTCCTCCCAGTTAACCAGCAAAACCAGATGCCTGGTGAAGGTCCAGCACTATTTTCCCTGTGCCATTCTCCTTGCATGCACACCCGTTTCTTCTGCCAGCCATCACTTCCCATGCCCACCCTCATTATGGCTGCACAGGTGAAATTGGCCTGAGAGCAACAAATCTCTGTAAACATCTCCGCCTGAATTTACACCATCATTATTCTTTTTTCTTATTTGTACAATATTCTTTTGCTGGGGTCCCCTTTATCCACTTAGCCTTGGTGGCTCTTACTTCCCATTCCAGTTTCAGTAAAAGAACTTTTTCTACCAATGGGTCTCTTCTCTTTTGCAGTTAGGTACTTCTCCTGTTCACTCTCAGCGTATTGTGGAACTTTCTTCTGAAATTTGCCAGCTCCTTTAACTGTCCGCCTTACTTAATTCAGTTAAAATCACCATAGCAGTAATTTTATGTATATAATGGAGTCTGTTGCACTTCCACAGTGTGATCGAAAATCCAAGGCAAAATAGAACCTTACTAAATGCTTCTAGAATTTTACTGTTATTCTTAATCTGGGCAATTTACAAGGTTTTTGGAAAAGTCAAGTTATATCTTGAGGCCAAGATATTGGAAGTATGTGGACCCAGAGAGATCTTTCTCTCTAGCTCTTTATAAGAAGATATGAAGGAGAACCATCTGAAAATAAGTATCTTTAAATAAAATCTAAATTAAAGTTAAGGTTGATTAACCCAGTTCTTTTGTCCCATCTTTCATGATAAATCCCTGTCAGTTATTTTGCATGTAATGTACTTAATCATATTGTTGATTCATCAATCATATGTCCATTCATTTGGCAAAATTATTGAGTGATTACCATGTTATCAGATATAGCTCTAGATATATACCAAATACATTGTTGGACAAATACAGTTATAGTTTAAGAACAGCAGTAACATAAGAAGTAGAGAAAAATACTTTAAAATTATAGCCAAACGTAAGGGATTGGGAAGGGGGCAAATTAAAAAGCCAGGTGTTCAAGATGCTGCAAATACCAGAACTCCCTCCCTGTTGTCTTTAAGGCTAAATATTATGAGCTAACAAGGACCAAATCCTTACCATGAAACTTTTAAAAATTGTTAAAAAATTGAATTCATAGTGTTTATACTATGTCTAACAGTGATAAATGCTATAAAGACTACGTAATTGAATAATGATACTAAGGGTCAGAAAGTAGGAGGGTAGTTTTAAATAGAATGCACAAGGGAGGTCCCACTGACAGCTGATTCAAGACTTATAGATGGAGCTAGAGTGAGCCACCTGCTATGGTTTAGATGAAAGCTGTTTCCCAAAAGCTCAATATGTGAGGCAATGCAGAAAGCTAAAGATGAAATGACTGGCTTGTGAGAGCCTTAATGTAATAAATGAATGAATCCACTGAAAAGGATGAATTGGGTAGTAACTGCAAACTGGTAGGGTATGGCTGGCAGAGATGCATCATGGGGAATATGCCTTTAGGGTATATATTTTTGTATCTCCTGAGTGGAACACTGCTTCCTGGAGCTATGTCTTGATTTGCTTCCCTCTGGTACATTCTCCCACCATGTTGTTCAGCCTTATCTTGAGCCCCAAGGAATGGAGCAGGCCCTCTATGGACTAAGACCTCTAAAACTGTGAGACCCTAAATAAACTTTTGCTTCTAAAATTGTTCCTGTTAGGTCTTTTAGTCACGTCAATGGAAAAGCTGACTTAAACACCATCCTGTCTTGGGGGAGAGATTTTAGGCAAAGACAACAGCAATGCCAGGTCCCCAAGGAAAGGCTATGCCTGGTATAGTTGATTTATAGCAAAGAGGTTGGTGTGGCTAGCTAAGCAGTAAAGAGTGAAGTGTAAGTGATACAAGGAGGGTTTGGAAGGAGGTTTACCCTGGTGGGAAAGGACAAACAGTAGCTGTGGGCATGTGCAGGTGTTTGTTTGGCTTTTGTTTTTTATTAAACTAAGATAGTATCAAAATATTCTCATTTTGAAAGGGGAAAGAAATATTGTTTTCTCTGCCTATGAGTCCTGAACAATCCAGATTGGTATTTGCTTCAGCACATCTAGAAAAGGTATAAATTTGAGTCCACTGGATGTGCTGAGGTTTATGTAAAATCAAATCTAGCACCAGGAGTGTGCATAATGGGACCTGGTCCTCTGTCCTCTCCTTCATCTGCCTCTGTGTTCCTCCCTCTCTGCATTTACCACTGGCTGAGTGTATTGATATATAAGTGAGTGATATTCAGAATCAGTGTCTTTAATTTAGATTTGCTAATTCACCAATGATATGAAATGTTCTTTCCCCTGTAATCAGAAGTAGGTTACATCTCAAGCCCTCAAACTCCAACTAGAAATTCCAAATTAAGCACAATAATGACTTCCACTTATATAATTTCATGTCTCCAGAAGCATTCCAAAGTGCCTTAACAATTACATATGGGCAGTCACACCACCCACCACTAAATCACAGTCACATCTAAGGGGAAAATGCAGTATTTGTTTAATAACAAACAGTAACATAATAACAAGAGTAAAATACTCCAACACATGTTCCAGCAAAACATGAGGAGCAGGGAAAGAGCAAATTAAAAGCCGATGTGTATTTGAGAAGCTGAAGATGATGTAGCTTCCTGATTTTATGGCTAAATATTATTCCTTTGTGCATCTATGACTTTTTTTTTCCATTCCTTCGATCCATTAATGATATAGCTTACTTCTAACTCTTGGCAATTATGAATGATGTTTCAAATAACAGAGGAATGCAGGCATTTCTTAATCACACTGATTTCCACCTTTTGGAATAGAACTTCTGGTTTGTACCATACACCCATTTTTAAATATTTGAGAAATGTAGGCACATTATGTTAAATGAGATAAACCAGGCAAACAACAAGGTTATATGATCTCATTTAAATGTTGGCTCTACAAAGCTGACCTCATGGAAGTAGAATAGTGGTTAACAGAGGCTGGGGTAGGCAGTGGACAGGGAAAGGAGAGACAACATTAACTGGTCAATTGGGTGCAATGTTACAGAGAGATCAGAAGAATAAGTTCATTCCACAATGTACACATGTATCAAAATAACCCACTGAACTCTCTATAAATATCTACAATTATTATGGGAAAAATAAAATAAATCTTGAAAAAGCAACTGGAATTTCTTAATTTGAAAATATGCTAGGATATCTTGCATTTCTGTAAAATATGTCACCTTAAATTTAGTTCATGAAAGGGTTCCATATTCATTTCCTCAGTGTCACTCAGGCCCACAGCACCATGAAAGCATGAAGATAGGAGACACTGACCATATGGTCTAATGAAAAGGAACATTTCCAGATGTAATTCAGCGCCATCTTACTGCTGGCCCAAACCTTTCTTTTTAAGAGTAGGATTAAATTGATTCAAATATTCTTTGATAATACAGAGCAACCAATGAATAAAATTAATTTCTTTGTGACTGATCAGTAAAATGTCTATCTTTGATTTACTAGGGAAGATTGATAAAAGTCCAGATTCATGGGATCCTACCTCCTAAAAAATAAGGCTTTCCAAATCAGTTTATTTGTAGTAAGACTGAAGAATCTGCTTTTTAACAAATGTCCTATGTACTACATGTGCACAAGGACTGGAAGATTTGGATAGCACCTGTCTACCCAGGATTCAAATGTGAATTCACAGCGAGGGAACATGGAGTATGAAGACCAGGAATCATCCTAGCATGGCCATTCAGGAAAAGAAGTAATCCCAGCCTCTTTCTCCTTAGACAGATGTGGTTAAGATCTTGAAATCTGGGCTGGAATGGTGACTTGGCTGTTAATAGTGCTCTCTTGGCATGCAGGAGGATGAGGTTTTGAACCCCATCACCAAGTACAAAACAAAGCGTCGGAGCAATGAAAGTCACATGAAAAACTAAATAAAACATATTCTCTCTCTCTCTCTCTCACACACACACACACACACACACACACACACACACTTCCCTTCTCTTTGAAAAAAAAAAAAAAAAGGCCCTGAAATCTATTTCTCTGTGAGAAAACCATTTGGGCTGTAATTGCAGAGTTTGGAGATGGAGAAAATGTCAGAGATCGTATAATCTAACAGAGTCAGTTCACAAAATTCGACGTGCAGACACAGAGGGCATGTGATTTGTCCAGGTCAATATATTTCTAACCTGAAAACCTATTCTAGAAGGTTCAAATTGATTGAGGATGCTTTCACTAATTTTCTCATTTCACTCATTATCTCTCTCACTTCTAAGAGTTTTAAACCTCCATACTTTGCTGGCATACTGATTCCACTGCCTCCTCTTCTTCTTCGTCACTGACAGCTGAAGCACTGGGCCCTCTTTTCACTTAATGGTGTTTCACAATAACGGCCAGCAGTTTGTGAGTTCTCAAACTAGGCAAGAATTCATTGCTAGATAGCAGGCAACTCTGCAATGCAATGTGTGATTCCAAAACCCGATGAACAGGCCCTTCTCACAATTTTGACATAATTAGATTATGGCATAGATGTCATTCATACATTCATTAAATAATTATTTATCAAACACCTACTGTATGCATAACATTACTAGGTATAATTTTTCCTTTCTGGACATCGAGTCAATGAAAGAAAATGTCATACAAAAAAATAATAAAAAAAAAAACAAAACAAAATAAAAGCAAAAACTTGCTGTTTCCTCCTCTCCTTCAGAGAAAGGAAATTTGTCTAGAGTTCTCCAGCCAAAACAGACAAACTTCTATTTAAAATAAATTAGGATGGGAGATCACTTTCTTCCACTTTCTCTTTTTCAAAGGAAGGAAACATAAAATTTGAATATAATGCGTGTGTGTGAGTACATGTATATGTTTTATCTATTGCTTCCTTAACCGAGTCTTAAAATCCACCACCCAGTACGAAGGGTGCAGTACTGCTGACCTGACTAAAGTTATTCAGAGGACTAAGCTGGTGTCTTACAGTACCGGGTCACAATTTCCTCCATGTATCCCAGACACATCACTCAGGTGTAGATCTCTTATCTGTTAACTAATCATTATCATCATCTTAAGGCACCTTTTGTTCTCAGAAAATGCCTGCTGCTGCTGATACACCAAAGGCATAGCAACACATAATCTAGGGGAAATATGGACATGTAAGTGAGGGAGCGGGGGAAAGGTGGGGAGCAGCAGAGGGATCTAGGGAGACAATCAACAACGTAGCATTCTCTTCACCCCTCTGAGAAGCAAAATAATACTTACACAATCATTTTATTCTGAAACTTTACCATCATATATGTATACACACACACACACACACATATGGATATTTATAGTTCTTATAGGGGTATAATATACAAGAATCAAGAAACTAGGGAATAGGCAATGATGTGGGGGTAGCTATGGTTTAGGATCAAATCCATATCATATTGTTACTTTATACACATTTATGATTATACAATAACTCAACTCCTTAATTAAAAAATATCAAAAAGGAAGTACAATATGAAAGAGTGATTGACGTCCAGTTTGATCAGCTATGAGGTGAGGACAGTAACGATGGTCATGCCTCCTTATCCTTATCAGTTAATAATCATAAGTGAGATATGTTCTCTTTCTGAGTGAGTCCTCTTTGATAAAGAAAAAATGTTGAAGAATCTTGATTATTAATGAGCTATAAAATATTAATATCCACAGAATGAATTGTTTCCTCATTTGGTAAGTCAGTTTTCCTTTTACATTTGAAATGCTTTTTTCTCTGGTTTGGCCAAGCAAGATATTATGTGTTGTTATTGTCCATTGCTTTGATTCTTTAGCTTTTAATATTTACTTCCTCCTTCATAACCATTTATACAAAACCTTCTCAAAATGGTATTGCAGGGGCTGGAGAGACAGCTTGGTAGTAGAGCACTTGCCTGGCATCTGTGAAGACCTGGGATAGATCCCCAGCACCACAGACACAACTAAATAGAGGAAAAACAAAAACCAAATGAATGAATAAACTTTGACCCTCTCGCACTATCAAAAAAATATTATTGCAATTTAGGATTTTTTTTTTATGAACACAAAGTTTGGAGGAAAGGGAATCTGATACACATTGAATGAAAAACCTCTGGGGTGGGAATTCCAAAAACGAAAAGCCAACATGACAAAGTACTACATTCTCAGTGGTCCTAGATTTCCCTGAACTATCCGTGGTCTCTCTTAAGAGAGTATAGATCCTTCCATACTCCAGAACCAACTTCTGCCAGGTGCAGTGTCATACAACTGTAAATCCTGCTCCTGGAGAAGCTAAGGCAGAAGGCCTCAAGCTCAAGGTCGGCCTGGGCAACTTAATGAGACCCTGTCTCAAAATAAAAATAAAAAAAGGGCTGGGAATATAGCTCAGTGGTAGAGTGCCCCTGGGTTCAATTTCTACTCTGAGGGGAAAATATTATATTGCTGTTGATTGCTATTGTAGTAGATCCCTGAGCTCTGTGAGACCCCTTTAGGAAAGCAATTTTTTTTTTTTTTTTGGTGATGGAAATTGCATTCAGGGGGTACTTAACCACTGAGCCACATGCATGAACATTCTCAGATCTTTTTTTTTAATTGATAAATTTATTATTGAACAACCACACACAATTTTAACAAAATATAAAATGTGTATAGATTCTGGATATTAGAGTTACCCCCAGGAGTGCCCCCCCAATTACCCACTCTTATCCCTCAATCTCTTATTCCCACAATCTCTCTAAAAAAGTATTATGTTGTATAACATTACACCTTATCTGCATTTGAGACAGGGTTTCACTAAGTTGCTTAGAGCTTTGCTAATTTTGCTGAGTTGCTGAAACTGGCTTTGAACTTGGGATTCTCCTGCCTCAGCCTCTGAGGCATTGGGATTACAACCAAGTGCTAATGATCAATTTCTGGCCTTAATGGATATCCTCAGAGTATCTCAGTAAATTAGTAGCAGGACAAAAGAAAGTCAACTCATAATAGCTACAGCAGCTCTACTTGAGTTTTGACTCAAAATGAGCCGTAGCAACCGATTTGCTTTCTTAATTCTCCAGCATCACCTTGCACAAAAGAGATAAACATAGACTACTGACAAATCGTGATCACTTTGCTCCTTTGCTAATTTTCAAAGGCAAGTTTGGCTGTATTTGTTTTTTTACCTAGACTGTAAGTGAGTTTATTCAGAATATGGTAATTTATTTGAAAGAGACATATAATAATGTTATTTACCAAAATATTCTTTTCCTTTTAGGTGTTCTCTAAAAAAAAAAAAGAAAAACATGCTAATAGCAATTAGAATGTGCTGAAGGAGGAGTTTATAGTGCTGATGTCAGTAGAGGTATACCCAGTTCTTACATCTGAATTCAATGTCCCAACTGCTTAACCTTTAGTTTTGACATATACTTTGTTTCATTATTTTAGGATATTACAACCATATAAAATGTTAAGTTGGACATTTTTATTACAAAGCAATGATTCTCATAAGCTGCAGAGATGAAAGCAACATCTGATAGAGAATTTGGGAACAAATGATGGATACCTTTCAATCCTCCAGTTGACTGTCAGTCACTGCATTTAATCTGTAAGAGTAACTACTAAAGAAATTTCTGGTTATGTTTGCTCATGCTATCATTCATCATAGTAAAATGAAAGTGAGGTTTTAGAGGGGATATGCTATTGATGATGTAGAAAGTTGAAAATTGTATCTCTATAATTTTAGGTCATATAAAAACATCATTTTTTAAAAAACTATATGTAACATGGATCAAAGTGAGAACTCATGCTTCAAGTCACCAAACCACAGTCCAAGGCCTGATTATGCCCTTGTCTAGAGACATGATCTTGGAAAAACAATTTTTCTCAATGGTAATTTCCCCATCTGTGCATTATTGATCATCATAACCTATGTAATAGATTAAAATATCATAAAAATGGAAGTGTCTACAAAGATTTCTTCAAGCCAAAGCTAATTTTATACTTATATTAGTAGAATAAATTAGCTGTGTCCCTTGTAATGCTTCAAAACCTGATTGATAAATTTTTTACATATGTGTATACTTTATGCATGTAAAACTTTTTCTAAGAGAGAGGGAGAATAACAGGGAATCAGAAAGAGAATTTTATTTAATTTTTCATCTGGTTGTCATTGCACTGACACTTAGTTGTGTATGTGGTACTGTGGTTCAAACCTGGGTCTTCACACATGCCAGGCAACTGTGATACCACTGAACCACTGCTCCATCCCCCATGTGTAACTTTTTTTTGCTTAATAATTTCAAAATAGGCATAGCAAATCTGACGCCCATGACGTATTTAAGTGTCACTATATGCATGTTATAAATTTAATAGTATCGATTTGAAAATGACATTTTCTTACAAATGTTCTGAAATTAATTTTAAAAATATAATAGATTATCCTGAAAATAATTATATTTGGGTTAATGCGGATCTATTGCTGAGCTGGAAAAATATAAATTATATAAATTAACAATCCTTAAAGTTATTAGAGGAGACGTAGAATGGATCAGAGCAGAAGAGAAACAGTAACAACTCAACACATAAAGCCCAAAGTACATCAGTGACTTAGGGTGAGGCAAAGCAGCCATTTCTCAGGAAAGGAGGGAAAGAAAGGATGATTTGGCAAGTGTTTTGCAACATAGAAGGAAGCTAAGAAAATAAAATAGCAAATCTAAGTACAGTAGCTTACATCACTAATATCCTCCATCAGGTCTGGCAAAAATGATTCATTTCATATTCTAATCCACATCAACTGAGAATGACTTTCTTGAATTAAAGCATTTAGTAGAGAAAAAAATAGCACTTAAAGGGGAGGACCACCAATAAATGAGTAGTGATGTTTATATTTGACCTAATAAAATGATATTTCTTTTTTTTTAAATTTTTATTCTATAAACATGGTCTTACAACTAGCAGGGGTTCATTGTCAAATAATCAAGAACAAAAGAGTAATGACAGAGCAAGTCAATATTGGTTCCAGACCATTGTTTCCCCCCTTTGGGTTCCCCATGGTTCCATCTTATTCGTAACTTTTTACCTCAGGAATAAAACAAATATAGTACACAAAAGGGCATTCATAAAATAATGACTTTTAAAAAATTTTATTAAGGAATTCCATTGTTGTACAACCATGAATGCATATAAAGTCACAAAATGATATGTATTTGTTAAGAATTACCCCCACATTGCCTGAAATAATGACTTTTTAAGTATCTTAAAACCATGGGAAAGTATCACAAATGAAAAGATAGATTGAATAAACAAAAGCTTTCCATTTAACAATTTAAAAGCTAAATTTGTAAAAAATGGAATAGAAAACATGGCAATCAAATTGCAAAGAACTAATGCATAAATAAAAATAATTTATTCTTGTGTGCGCAAATGGAAAACATTCAAATATGTCTGCAAACAATATAAAACAGATAATTCCTACAAAAGATATAAAATACTAAATAAATATATGGAAAATATTTAGTTATGTCAATAATCAAAGATGTAAATTTCATGAATTAGTATAACATTTTGTAAATAATCAACTAATGGAATATTAAAAATAAAACAAAAGCAAAACTTTCAGTACTGTATCTAATAAAAACAAAAAGAAAGAGAAAGAAAACAGGTACAGATTCTAGTTTAGTACCAAAAAAATAAATGTTGAATCAGTACAATAGTAGAAAACAAGTTATATATTCCCAACACAGAAGTGGTTCAAAGAATGCAAGAGACAACAGTAACTAGAGCTAGTAAATATAGACAATGTGAAATTTTTGTAAGATAAACAAATTTTCACAATTTTAAATTAAAAAATGGAATGTAGCATCATGTATGAAATTAGCATAAATATATTCATAAACTTGAAAGTGAATGGGACTTAGAAAAATTAGACTAACAGTTGGCTTGTGGGTTAAGTGCCATGTTTGTTTGTACATTTTAACTTAAAAATTCCTTAAGCATTGCAATATTATGATTTTCCTATAGAAAAACAAATAACTTTCAGTATATCTCTTCTGCAGACTGGCTTGAGTGTGTAGATATAGTCCTTAGTATTCTTCATTATAGTCCTTTAAGTAAATGCTCACACACTCTATTATGTGGTGAAAATCAGGAATTACTATGAATGGAAGAGATGTGATTTCAACCAAAATTTAAAGTATGGCCTGAGTGGCAATTATAGGTCCTTTCAAGTCATTTCAATAGTGTTCACGTGTACCTTGTATAATAAGAAAAGGATTTTTTTGTGACTTTAGCTCATTTAGCATGACTTTATAATAGCAAAGTTTCTCAGTCTCCTTTAATATACAAAAGAAAATAATTTTTATCTAGGTTGGAAAGTATATACATCTACAGAATCAGAAAGATGATTCTGTGACTATTATGAAAAAAGACAAAAGATAAATGCTGGTAAAAATCTCTCACATTTTGGTGGTGGGGATGTAAATCAGTATAGTCAGTATAGAGAACAGAATGAAGGTGCATCATTTAAAAATAGAGCTTCCATACAATCCAACAGTTCCATTACTGGGTCCGCACTCAAAGGAAATGACATCAGTATGTCAAGAGATATCTGCACTTTCATGTTTATTACTCCACTATTCACCATCACCCAAATATAAAATCAACCTGTGCCCACCAATGAATGAATGAGTAAAGCAAATGTGAAATTTAAACACAATGGAATATTACTCAGCAATAAAAATAATGAAATCTTATCGTTTTTGAAAATATGGATTAACCAAAGGATACAATATTAAGTAAACTAAGCTAGGGACAGAAAGACAGGTACCACATGATCTCACTTGCATATGAAGTCTAAAAAGGTTCATCTCATAGAAATAGTGTGAAGATGGGGATAGGGAGAAATTGAGTATAAAGTTTTAACAAATAGAAGAACTTTGTTCTATTACAGAGGGTGACTATAGTTACCCATATTATACAGTAAATTCAAATAGCTACAAGAGGGAATTTTAATTGTTCTCACTACAAAAGGTAAATATTTGAAATGATAGAGAAATATCCTGATTTGATCATTATACAGCATATCACTGTATCAAGATATAACAGTATATCCCACAATATTAAAATTATTATGGGTCAGTTAAATTTTTTTAAATGATGATTCTGGAACGAATCCTGGTTTTTAAATTACGTTAAATTAAATTACTGGAGACGAAACCCAGATCTAAAATCTACAAGCTGAGTTAATTCAGCTTTTTTTTTTTTTTTAAGAGAAAGAGCAATAGTGACAGAGAGAGAGAGAGAGAGTCAAGCTTATTTAATTTTTCATGTGGCTTTTGTTGCTTTGACACTTGCTGTATACATGGTGCTAGAGTTTGAACCTGGATCCTCATGCATGCCAGGCAAGCACTACATCTGCTGAGCCAATGATCCGGTCTATTAATTCAGCTTCTTGATCACAATTCTCTTCCGTGAAATGGTGTTAATAGGTTGGATATTGTTGCATACCCTGTAATCCCAGTGATATGAGAGATAAGGCTAGAGGATGGCAGGTTCAAATCCAATTCCAGCAATTTAGCAAGGCCCTAAGCAACTTAGAGAGATCTCGTCTCTAAATAAAAAATAATTAAATAAAATAAAATGGGCTGGGAATATGGCACAGTGGTGCCCCTAGGTTCAATCCTTAGTATCAAAAATATACATATACAAAAATGGTGATAATAATACCTACCTCTTGGCAACGTTATGAATGAGATAGTGTCTAATAGTTTATATACATGACAAGTGCCACTAAATGTTAATTTCTTTCTCTTTTTCTGTCACAATGTTATGAATACAGCAGAAGTGAACTGGGAATAACTGCCCATCAGGTTTTTCAAGAGCTTTCACAAACTTCTTTCTGGATCCATCTTATACTCTTGAGCCTTGAGTCAAAGATACCCCACTTTTTCCTCTACCCTACCTCACCCCCAAGTGGAGATTCTTCCTTCTATTCCAGGAGATACTCTGTTGAATGGAAACATGATGACCCCAACTTGGAAAAAGCAAGAATCCCCTGGTTATATTTTGCTCACAGTTAAACCAGGTAGGCAACATAAAATGTAATCACTCTTCAGTGCACGGTGTTGACCTGATTTTGCTGAAAAAGCTGCTCAGCCCAACAAAGACTGAATAGTGAGGTAGTTAGAAAAGAGACTCAGAAGTTGTTCTATCTAGAAGCCAATCCTACCCAGCTCCACCTTACTGGCTACACGATCCAGGGTCAAATGTAGAAAGTTCCTGTGTGTTTTCCTTGTCTTTAATTAGGAATAATATCAATCACTCATTGGATCACTGGGAAGATCAAGTGAGCTAATATATAGAACACTGTCTCTTAGGTAGTGTGCACTTGGTCAGTGTTAGTTATTATGATCTCACCTAAACAATGAGCAATGGCAAGGAAGAGAGGAAAAAGAAGCAACAGAAAAAGAATAGAAGCATAATAAAATGATTAAGATGATGGTGATAGGATTAGTTTCTAAAATTTACCAGCTCGTTGGTTTGGGCAAATTATCAAGTTTATGCTCAGCTCTTACATATAGAACCACATATCCTTGATAGTTTCTATGAGGATTTGAAAGGAAATCACTTTTAAGCACCACACAGAACCTGTTCCTTCCCACATCAAAATAAGAATAATTTATGTCAGCAATTTCTAAAAATAATAAATGCTTGCTATTAAATAAAAAATATCACCTGAAATCAAGGAATACTGAAACACAGAAATCAAAAACAAGACATTTTTTTTCCCCGCCTATGTTCAAAAGATTGAGTTACTAGTTCTTCTCAATCATCTATTCCACAAAGATGCACAAGGCATCTATTATGTATGAAGCATAGTCAAGCGATCAGGATAACTGAATATAGCAATGAATTACACAAACATAAACATAAAGTCTACAGGGAGATAAAGACAATGAACCAAAGTGGTGGTAATTTTTGAGCATGCTAAGTGCTATGCAGATGCTATAGTGAGTTGGTCTGGGACTGTCCCAGGAAGTGTTAGTTAGGATAAAGCATAAGAGGAAAGAAGTGTCCAGTATGAGAAGAGGTCCAAGAGAAGGGTCCTGTGACTGGAAAGAAGGGTAAGTGAAATTCGCTGCATTTGTAGAGCTGGGTAGGAAACCAAATTACCCCAGGTCTGCTACTGAGATAAGGGGTTGAGAAGGCTGCAAACTGGAAAGATTTAAAGGGGGAAAATGACAGCACCTCATTTGCATTAAAACTAATTGGGGGCTTTGGCATTAAGAATGCAGCAGGAAGAGTTAAAGAAAGGAGACTCATTAGGAGGCTGCTTTACTTAATGTAAGGAGAACTGTGCCAAGGTGATGGCAGAGGAATGAAGAGACAGGAAAGGACTCAAAGTGTGTTTTGAAAATAGAACCAGTCATATGAGAGGGGGTGAAAGAAGTGGGTGGTGTGAAGACAAAGATGAAACGAGGATTCAGGAAGTAAACTCCTGGGCTAATGCTTTTTATGCAACCTATGATCTATTTCAAGTCTGCCTTATCCATAGTTCACATTTCACTTCTCTGCTCTCACACAGCTGCCTGGTGGCTTCACTCTGCCATGCTCCCTCTCAGAACGGCTCAAGTGTTTAACGCTCCAGCCTTACTCATTGTGTCTCTTCCTGATGACTTGCCTGCAACTGCCATTAACCAGCTTTTGTGTCCATTGTTCTATAATTAGATTTCAGATAACAGAAAAGCAGGGACATACCCAATAACCATACATGAACATGTATCAGGTACACACACCTGCAAAAATTGACATTCGTAACCATATGATCTGAGATCTTGCAGCTGACGCTTGCAAAGATACTGTGATCAGGTGGGAGGACAAGGGAGGTTAAAGGCCAGAGAGGTGAAATTCAAACAAACTTTTGATATGTAAATAGCTTCATCTGTTAATGGCACTGAAAACCTTGTAATTAAGGCAAATTGGCAAAGTAAACAGCAATTAGCCTGTCCTTTTGGGGTGTAAACAAGGTAGAGGTTCTAAACATTTGCTGGAATAGAGACAGCTTCTTGGCCAGGAACTTCATCTCTTTTATTGTATAACACAGTGCTAGGAGCTCCACATACCCAGAGTGTAGAATGAATGAAGCAAGAATGAATGGATCTTCTCTTCCACTGCATTTATAATGGTCAGAGAATTGTGCACATATATTACCAAGACCCCATCAATGCAAATGCATTGGCTAAACGGCTTCAAAATGATGTATGCTTGGCTGAGTACATTTGTGTTCGTCTACACTTGCATACACAAAAATATATCAGCAAACCAGAGGCTCAATGTTTAAAATCTGGAATGACGTGACGCTCGTTTGGCCATCGTTTATTTTCAAACATGCTGCATCTGCAAAATGTTGGGTAATGATGATGAAAGCCCTTTCAGAATAATTACAGTCCAATCATTTAGCACCCAGCCTCTTCTGAAGCTCACTATCACTTGTTCAGCTCCTTAGAAATTAACGTCTTTGCCTCAGTAAGGAAGGTATTGCTGCAGTAACTTACTGTTATATATCCCAATAATGAGTTTTGAACGATGGAAGGTGATAGCATTAGCTGGCCTTGGCCCATATGTATTAATTATTGATTATTGTCATCTCTCTTAACCCCATCCCTGGCCTCTTTACTCCCAGCTATTTTCTCCTTAAGAACAAAGTGTTTTTTTCATTCTGCATTCTGTAGAAATTCATCTTAATAGTGCCTTATTCATTTCAAGAATATTGGCTTGCACTATGTCACATATATTATTTTTATTTTAAATTAGGTTAGATAAAGCTACACCACAGTTCCTTAGACCCATAGTTTGCCTGGAATTTTCGATAATTTGCATTAACTGTAAGATAATCTACACTGAGTTCAAAGAGTCTTTTGTGGACTCTCTATTTTTATTTATACCATGAAAAAGATTTCACTGCTCTTTAACTGGTCTTACACTTGATACATTTTTAACCTAACTAAAGATTGCCTTTTCCATTGCACTCCCAATTTTGTCAAATCTGTTTGTCTTTCAGTCTGTTAGTTATTTGTGAATAGGAGAGAAATGAAAACAAGACAACACAGGTTCCTAACCAAACAGCAAAGTTCTGTACTGACCTTGTCAAATTGTAAATGAGTCAGCCTTAAAAGAACTCATTGCAAAGTTGTTAGGTCATGCTAACCAGAAGACAGTCCCAGAGGTGATCTAATGGAATGGTTGACAAACTGTGATTTGCAGCTTAATCCTTTTGCTTTCTGATAAAGAACTTGTATTCAGACTATATAAACATCTCTTATACTCAATAAAAATACAAATGATAAAATTTTAAAATAGGGTAAGGATTTGAACAGATATTTCTTCAAAGACTATATACATTTTTCCTTTTTTATTAAGAACTTTATTTGTTGAACAAACAAGCATCTAACAAAATATATATATAATTCTGAAAATTAGATTTACCCCCAAGAGCCCCCCACAATCACCATCCTTATCCCCCCCTTCCCAATACATCTCAACGAATGCCTTAGGTGCCTTAGGTTGTATGACATTACACCTTAGCCAGATTCAAAACATGAGAATTGACCTCCTTTCTCAACGGTCAGGGTCTAGCTCCAGCCTCCACAGGAAACCAGGAAGCTTTGGAATTGGTAGTAGATACAATGAGCCCTAGACAACTCTCTTTCACTTTCTACACCAAGTAAAGCAGTCATTTCCATCCACTTCATTTTTTCTAAGAGAGACGTATAGTGAGAGAGAGAGAGAGAGAGAGAGAAATAATTTTTATTTAGTTTTTCACGTGGTTTTCGTTGCTCAGAGACGTACGTGGTGCTGGGGTTTGAACTTGCATAGCAGTGCATGCCAGGCAAGTGCCGTAACCACCAAGCAATCACTCCAGCCCCAATCTACTTCATTTGTTAGTGCATAACATACGTTGGATTAAAAATAACAATCACTTATCTAGAGGCACAGATCCCGATCCAGCAATCAGGTACAAAGAATCTCAACAATTAGGAATCATCCCTGCCACCTGACTGGGAACAACATCCTGCTTGTGTGTCTCAGAAAGACATTAACCTTGAACAGCATTTTCAATTCTAAGAAGGTAGGGAAACAATATTTGCTTCAACATCGTGATCATTCATGGTCATCCATTTGAAAGAGCACATACCTCACACGCTCCAATCATTTATCTTAACTCATTTGTTACTGTAGCATCTGACTTGGTGCACAGTGAGTTCTGTTATTGCTTCATGATTGTCTTCCCATGATTGCATAAAAGTTTCAGGACAGCAGAAAATTATATGTATGTTGAGTGAATTAATGAATGAATGAGTATTTTGAAAAGGTCTCTGCAGTAATTATCACCAAGCAAATATGAAAAAGGGAAAAAGTATTTTAAATGTCTTGAGCCCCAGCCTCTAATCCTATTGTTCACTAGCTAGGTGACACTGGCTAATTGATTTACCTCTCTTGACCTCGGTTTAGACATGCTTACACCAAGAGAATTCAAATACTAAGAGATTATACAGATATGAATCCCATGGTCCTTGCTTAGTGGCATTCATGTGTATTTGGTGTACCTTCCTCAAGTATGGATTAAAATGATGACTGACTTCTAAGCAACTGAATAGAACACGGCAACAGAATATGCACCATTTTAGAACATAAGATTATAACATAGGCTTCTTAGAGAATAGAGACTTTCTTCTTTGCTGACTTTAAAAAGCAAATGGCTATGTTGGGAAAGCTCATATGACTAGGAAGGAGGGCTGCCTTCAGACCCACAGCCAGAAATAATCTGAGGTCCTAGTCCAATAGCCCTCAGAAAAACTAAGTGATGCCACCAGCCACGTGAAAATGGAAGTGGATCATTCACCAGTCAAGCCTTGAAGGAGATCTCGGCCCCAGCTAAGACTTTGATTGCTGTCATGTAAGAACTAGAAACAATAGATCCTGTACTGCTGTGCTAGACAACTCTACAGAAAGTGTGATGTCATGAATGTGAGTGGTTTAATCAGTTTAATCATTGCAACTGTACTACTAAACTAATATTGTTATGCAACCACAGATAACTAATACCTATGGAATATCTCCTTATGAAATAATGTAGTGCTGAGCCTCGCATCTATGGAGAAGGAACTGACCATGCCTCTACAGTCAGAGTTACTAATATTTCAGAACTTACCAAAGGGGCAAGCCAAATTAGGACACCAAAAAAATAACTCTCATTTCATTTGCTTACATAGTTTACCATCATACTATTGCAAAATGGGCAATTAAGTATTTCAGACATTGTTTGTCTTTTGTTCTTCCCTTTTTTCTCATGTTTCCCTGAATTCCTCAACTATATTTCTCCAAGGATGACCCTGATACTTGTTTCTCTCAAGGTTAACAAAATAAATTTCACTATGTTCATATGCCCTTTGCAAACTGCTCACCAAAGTAAACATTATTAAAATTAGCTTGTCAGAGTTTGGCCTGGTCCTTTCACAAATTTTGTCTTCACAAAATATAAACCAACAGCTCATCAAAATTCAGTCATTGAAAAAAGATATCATTAATTAGTCCACCTAGATAAAGCCATTTGCCATACCAGAATTATTAACACAAAATGTCAATTTTTTCTATGGTCCTCATGTTTCAGAAACTGGAAAATGTCCAGAAAAAAAATACAGATATCTTTCTGCCTTTGGCATTATAGCAGACTTCTCAGAAGAGACGTAAGAGACGTATTTTCCTCAAAATAAATAATGTACATAAAACTAATGATAAAGTGATACAGGTTTGTGCTGGCTCACACATTACATGCCTAATATATATTCCCATCAAAGTACACATAAGTAGTGGATCCAGGGACATGGAAATGGGTATCAAAGTGAGAAAGCAAATGGAGATGTGAAAAGAGTACATTTAAAAAAACATTCAATCTCTTACTTTTTTTTTAATATTTTATATACATCTAAAACATATTGTTACAGAGCAGGAAGAAGCAGCAGAGATCATTTCTCTGGAAGAGGTGACCAGTTACACACAAAATATTTGTTCTAGATGAAGAATAGGAAAGTAAAATATCTTATCCAAAGATACTTCACAAAATAATAATGGTATGATGATGAAATCTATATCAGAATTATAATTTTGTATCCCAATTTGAGTCTATTAAACCCAAATGTTTTTCCCTATTTCTTATTTTTAATATGAAAACTTATAATAAAAATTTGAAAGAGTAACAGTGAGATTACTGTGTAACAGACATATTTAGTAATAGATTTTTTATGTCTTTTTGTAAGATACAGACATTTTAACAACATACCCTTAAATAGTTCAGCATACATATCTTCAAGAATAAAGATATTCACCTTCATAACCATTCATCACATTAGAAAAATAACATAAATAGCATCTATCATTTTAATTTCCAGTTATACTACTGACTTATAGCTTTTTTTCCCCCATACTCAGGCTCAGTCAAGATTAACACAATGGATTGCATTTTATCTCTTTGGTTGACTATAGTCTTTTTTTATTTTAATAAGAAATATATTGGCTGAACATCTAAATAAACAATGTTACATATGTGTGTGTATATATATATTCTGAAAATTAGATTTACCCCTAAAAGCCCCCCCAATTACCCACCCTTTTCCCTTCCCCGCTCCTTACCAATGCATCTCTACGAATGCTTTAGGTAGTATGCCACTACACCTTTTCCAGATTTAAAACATGAGAATTGACCTCCTTTCAAATGTTATGCAATACTTGAGTGATAGAAATGGTAACTACATTGTTAAATAGAAGGAAATATCAATATTTGATCACCAAAAATTACCCAGCATTGCTTCAATCTGATGCAGTTCTATAATGAATAAATGAATGCATAAATGAAACAAAGAAAAATACATAGATAAATGAATGGATATTTAAGTGGGTGGGTAGAAGAACTGATATGATAATGAATGAATGAACAGTCTAGTTGTACGACACTCAAAAGCTTTGCAATCTTTCTTTGTTTACTAATCATCATCACCAGGAACTGAGAATTTACTAAATGCCATATAAGAATTAGTCATTAAATTATAGTAACTTTTCATAGTGTCTATCTTCAATTTTCTGCAGGTAGAAAACTAAGTATCTGATTAAGAAAAGCTTCATTTTCAGTGTCAGATACAGTGGATGGAAAGGAAGATACACATTGTAACCCTTAAAATGCATTTTTATTCAACTTGAAATTTCTTCTGTAATTTCCCAGCCTATATCATAAGAATAAGAAATAGAGCTTCTGATCAGAATCAAGGAAATTCTGTGCATGATGGTGCCATTTTGCTTGGACAGAATACACCTTACGGGAAGAGTTTGCTTCAAGTAGTAATAAGTGCAATAAGGGAAGGCTTTTTTTGTTGTTCCTTGGTGGTAGATTCAACCTCCGACCTCTGTTCACACCACCATCCTTCATGGATACAACATAAGCAACACTATTTTAGAAAATAAACTATTTAGCTGATAAAGCCCAGATCCAGATCTTTCTATTTCTAAGAAATGCCTAAGTTGGTGGATCCTGATAACTATCCTGGCAGTTGGGAAGATATGCTTATTGTTTTATAGGTTTCTGCAACCTGGCTGGTACCAGCTAAAAGAATAACTGTTGAAAATAGCAAGAAAGGAAAATTTGTTTGCTTGTCCTACACATGGTTGGGCTGTGTTCTCTAGAGAATTTGCAGGTGTGAAAATATTCCCCAGAAAGACTCATAACACTCAACAGCACCTGTTTTAAAGAAATCTGTTGGCCTCAACCAAATTCTTTATAAGCGAATTGTGAAATACAGATTGTTTTTGTTCAGATTTAGATGGAATTCGTTCTCATTGACAATGGACACTTCTTTCTGTACCAGGTGGCCTAGTAGGTGGTCAATTCTAATCAGACGTTCATTGTTCTCCTGGCTTCTTCCAAATTATTTCTCTCTAGATTTATTCTGATCAAACCACTTAAAATGAAGAATTTACTTAGTTATTCTATGGGAAGAACCATCTCTCCATCATGGAATAGGGATAATAGTAATATATTATAAGTAAACATGTCACAGTGTCTGACACCTAGCAAGTGCTGAATAAATAAGAGTTTGGTCAATAGCAGTGGAATTTACCACCACCTCCACCAATGTGCCTGTCACCTCTGTTGCTGTCACCACAGCTAGTCTTAAATGCAAGACCATCATTTTTTTTTCTTAGCTTAGAGAGATATAAGTAAAAAATTGTCTGTGAAAAAAATGGGGTGGGATCTAAGGTACTTTAAAAAAAAAGCTTCTCATCATTTTGTTGCAGACATCAATAACAAAAATGAAATGTTAAAGAATAGCAATTTAGCAATGAACGAATCCCTAGGTTTTAAAAGTATTAAATTTGTATGAATCTTCTCTGGTATGTAACTTAGCTACTACTTATTTCCTTGACATGAAAAATACGTATGTCCTATACATCACTCTAAAGTTCTGTTTTTAATTTTTATTGGATCTTTTTAGTTGTACATGATGATAGGATTCATGTTGATACAATTATAAAAGTAAGGAATATAATTTGTTCTAATTCAGTCCCCAGTAATTCCCCTTCCTCTCTACTCCTTTCTTCCCTTGTTCCCTTCCCTCTTTCTAGTGATCTTTCTGATATTTACTTATAGTTATTGTTTTAATTAGTGTCTTGTGGATGTACATGATTGTGAGATTCACTGTGGTTTATTCATTATATACATCGGAAAGTCAGGTGTGATTCCTTTCACTCTTTCCTTATCGTATCCTTCCTCCCGTCCGTTCATTCCCCTTCGTCTTCCACACAGATCTTTTCTCTATTTTTTTTATTTAACTTTCATTTTAAATGTACACTAAGATGAACACCTATATTGCTGTGAATCATTATAGCAGTTAGCCAGGATAAAAATTTCATTGTAGGTATAATTGAAAATATTCATTATTCAGGTAGTGAAAAATAAGAAAGCATTTAAATATTTATTTTTACTATCAATATTTTCAGAATTAAGAAAATGCCAATACATATATATTTTTGTAAAATAAGGCATTTAAATATAACTGCAAATTGGAATCCCAAAAAAAAAAAATAGAAGAAGTAGTACATGCAGCCAGATCCTTTGTCCAAAATGAGTGAACATTTCTGACAAGAGCTAATTAAGCAGAAGGTATGGATGGTAGTCAAGGGGGAAAAAATCATACCTATTTTTGGCCTGTGGAAAAGGGTAATTTCCACAATGGTGTTTTTCAAAATGTATTAGTTGAGGTGGAAATGTAATTTTGTTAATGCAATAAAAGTTTCAGAGAAATAATCTGAAACAAATATGCATGACAAAACTTACATGAGAATAAAGAGAAGCAGGTCTCCTGGGATCTCTGTATTTACTAAACAGTTAATTTGATTATTTGTAAAATCTTAGAACTCAGTTGTTACTGCTCTATGAGGTATTTCATCCATAGACCTTTATTTTTTTCTAAATGTGTGTGAATTGCTATTATCATTCGTTTATTGAAAAATTAAGTCTTAATAAGTTCACTCAAAAACAAGTGCCTAATAAATGTTAATTTTCTATCTTTCCATGGCATTGAATATGTCACTATAAAAAAACAACTCTTTTTATATAGACTGGAGAGGTGGCTAGTGGTAGAGGGCTTGCCTGGCATGTGCGAGGACTCAGGTTTGATCTCCTGCACTACAAACATAACTAAGTGGAACAAAAACAAAAACCAGATGAAAAAATACAAATTAACTTTCTCTTTCTCTCTCTAAAAAAATATATCAGCTTTCATCTACTCTGTAAAAGAAAGAAATCTGAAGAAAACATGGTTAAAAAGAAGGTAATTTGTAATTCCCAAAATATTACACTGAGAGATGGTGATTCTTAAGTTTGTTCAATAGTAAGTCAGATCCCCAAATATCTAGGGTCTTTCTTTCCATTCTCCTACCATACGCAGCTCCAGCTTTTGGCAACCACTCCTTTGATAATTAAGAAATGGCTGTGTAGTTCTAAGCTTTTCATTTCACACCATTATTTTCAAATGTAGGAAGGAAGTGTCAGTACCCTTTAGTAACACTGTACCAAGGAAGCCAAGCATTTCCATGTACTTTCTCATTTCTCACTGACCAGAACAGGATTATATGCCAAGCTACAGCAGCAAGGAAGTCAGAGAGATGAATTTTGAAGAGATAGAAATTGCAATACATCCTAATGGGAGGTAAGTTTTGCTAATAAGCATAGAGGGTTGAAAAAGGCTATACAGCAACAAATAGAATTTGCCATAAAAATTATTCCACTTCCGAACAGGTATGAAAATGAATTAAATGCAACACTTCTGGGCACTTCCATTCATAAAGTTTTATCTTATAATGCCAAGATTGACAGACTAGGTTAATGACTTTGAATTTTATTCAGATAGAATGGAAAATTTGGGAATAGGTTTGGTGAACATTCATTTTGGCTGCAGTCAAATGCGAGAAATTTGTACTTGGCATATTTTATGTAATTTCTTACAATCTTCCAATTAACTTATCCCCTCCTGCCCATCTCTACCCTTAGTTTATAAAACTCTAGCCATGGTGCCTTCCTGTGATTCCTGGAACACTCCAAGACAGAATTGCAAGTGCAGAAATTTTACACTAGCTAGATATTTTCTCTACAAAGTGTCACCGTAGGTCTTGTGACAGCTCCTTCTCAGAATTCAGATCTCAGCCACAAAGATACCTCAAGACTAGTAAAAGACATGCATTCCTCACCCTCCTGCATCATTACTATCTTAAAGATGATTAAAACAAATCTTTCTGACATGCCCAACATCATATAATTTAAACCTTATTGTTCATTTCCATTGTCTTAAGAAAACCCATATTGACTCTTTTATGTTTTTAATGCTTAATCTTAATTTACTCTGTCCATAGATTTGTCACTTTTGAAATAAGTTAACTAATTCAATTCTTTGACATCTGCTTGTCAATTTGGAATTCAAACTCTGTGGAGGTTGGGGCACAGTTGATCTTGATCCTGCTTAGTGTAGTAGGTTTCATTCTCAAAACAACAGTGTCAGTTAAACAAGGTACTCCAAATACTTTCTGAAGGATAGAATGTGTGAATTATGCTGACATGTGTTAAAAATAAGAAATTCCTAGGGGGTGAAAAGACATGTTTTTTTTTTTTTTTAAATAGTATACTATGTCTTTCTATAGGTGTTCAAATCCTGGCAGCCTGTGCCTGCATTATTCCTCCTGCCTACTCTGTGATAATATCTGACTCTGTGCTTCTCTTATCATTTTGCTGTGTCTCAGACAGATGTGTTCTCCAGAAACAGGAAGCTTCTTGTTTTGCAGACTTTCTCTTTTTATCTTAGTTCTTTCCAGGTAAAGTCACCTTACCTACTCCAAGAAAACAAAAAACAAAAATCTTGTTTGTATCTATCATCCTTACAAAGTATCTGTGCATGGCTGGAGACAGTGTTATCCGTGACACACCAGGTAGTCGGGTGGAAGGACTTTCAGGACAGGGAGTAACCAACATCCTTTGTGCTTCAAGCCGTTCTGTTTCCCCTACCCTTGTCTAGTTTGTGCAAAATTGTCATTCTGTATGGCCAAAATATTGCCTTCCTAAACTCTCTTTTAAAACACAGTATTTCTGAAATTGGAAAATTAAGTTATTAATGTTCCAATTTGGCCCATTTCCTTTGTCAATTTCCATGCTGAATTAACTAGAAGGGTACCAGGAAGAATGTTGGGAGCCTCAGCTGGGAAAGAATGGCGTGAAAGGTTGAAGAGATGAGTCTAAGAACATCAGCTGGAGCACCAGATCTTCCTTATTTGGATTCTACCAAGGGTGGAAGTATGCTGTTCCCTGCTACAGTTGATGTAGCAAGTGCAGAACTGCTGCTTAGTCCCAGGTGTCCTTGGAACTAAAGGGGATTATAAGGAATATAAGACTGAAAGAAACCACTCCCTCCTCACAATGTGACCCCATTAAGTCACACTTCCCCATTTCCAAATCTACCACTTGCTAGGATTGTGTGATGGGGTAAAAAGTTTAAATGGTTGTAAATACCTGAAAGACAAAGGAAAAGATCCAAAGATTTGACATATGCAGAGTCAGAGTCTCTATTTAAAGAAACTGAAAAGTAGTTGAAATTATCAGAGAAGGTGCCTCTTCTTATTTGAAGCCAGTCAGTTAGGGAGCTCATGTTCCCAAAAGCAATCCCAATCTGACACCTAGTGGTGGCTTTGGGCTTAACCCTTCAGGTTCAGATAGAAAAACTAGGTCTAGAGTATTTCCAAAACTTATTCCTGGTGACTTTAATTTCACTTATGTGCAGGAAAGCTCATTCTCTTATTATGAAAAAAAATCAATTTATTCAAAAGTTACTTTATGGAAATGTGCTAAACCGTAGTTTGAAGATGGTACCCAAACTTTACTTATTTATTTTTGTGGATGTGTGAATTGTTTTTTTCCTGAGAATCTGTGAAGGATGACCTCCCACCCTCCTCAAACATCTGCCTATTTAAAAATTAAAAGATCTCAAAGCTGTTTCCCTGGTATTCTCAATAATAATTTTGCCACTTAATAAGTGATAACCATCTCAGAAGACTATAAATTGGGTTTCTTCTAGGGATTTTTTTTAAGCACTGGCAATTTTTCTTGAAAAAATGTTCATTATTCTAAAGTGTTTATATGAAAATGAGCCACGTTAATTCTGATTGCTTTTGTGCATTTTTTCATTCTACTTTAGGTTTCCTCAAGCACCCACAATATAGCTAATTCTATCTACCTATGTACCTACACACATACACATACACACACATGGACATACACAGTTAACCCCAACAAATGCGGTATGATTTTTTGGACTAAATGGGAAATAAAGTTTAGCTTTGATCTCATTAAGACTTGGTCCTCCTAGGAGTCTCCCTGCCCCATTTTAGCCCTGCATGAACTCATTGATATTCTCTTTGGCACCCCACCTCTTCCCTGAATGGACACTATAATAGTTTATTCCCTCTCCATCTCCTCTCCGATCAAATAATCACGAATGATGGAAGGGTCCCCTATACAGTACATTTACAAGTGAGATCGGCTTTGAGAAAAGGTTTCTGCCAATGTTGGTTCAACTTTTTTTTAGTTTAATGAATAGAGGAAATTTTAGGACATCATTTGGATTTCTGATCATTCTGTATTGATATATGCAGAGTAAGAGTCTCTATTTAAAGAAACTGAAAAGTAGCTGAAATTATCAGAGAAGGGGCCTCTTCTTATTTGAAGCCAGTCAGTTAGGGAGCTCATGTTCCCAAAACCAATCCCAATCTGACATATAAAATTCAATGCTTGTTCACCAATTAACTGGGTGAGTTAATCCAGCATCCCCCTCCCAAATTTAACCATGAACCTGAAGGATTTTTGTATTATCTATACAATTATTATCCTTTATTCTAACTTTTTGAGTGACCTCTAGGTTACCAGGCATAGCAGTAAAATCACTCTGCATATATTCTGCTATGAATTCTCAAATGAGTTCTAACAGAACATTTTTATTCTCATTTTCAAAAAAGGCGACTGAGGGCCTGTGACTTGAATGTCCTTCAATTGCTGAAGAAGGAGTTGGAGTTACAACGCTTTAAGTTGCAATGCTCTTTACCTGAACTCGTCTTTAAATATTTAGGAGTTTGAAGTGCAAACTCCATGGTATAAAGGCAACTTTTCTCCCAAACAATAATAATAAGTAGAGTCTCTCAGTGATACATAATATATAAACACTAACATAGTTGATCTAGCAAAGGAACATAGTGTTATAATACTGCAATCCTAATCACCAGAAATTCTTGCTTTGAAAACTAACCTCTTTATTAGTTTCTAGGCTGAGTTCATCACTGAGGGCCTATTTCTTCGAGAAGTCCTTTAACTCAGTCTGCATCTTCTTATGTTTTATCATTCATTCTTCCTTTTCTTTAGAAAGGGATATAGAGAGCCTGTGGACAAAGCTGTAGTCCATTCTATTTATCTTTCATTCTAAGGATCAAATATATTGGAGGCTCCATAACAAAAATCTAAAACACACTGAATATAAACAGTTAGGCTTTAAAAATCTCATTTCAGATGCTGAGGAAAAAGCAGTTGCTTTGGTAACAAGAATTCAAACACTGGACAGCTTCAGATGTAGAATTATAAGACTGGAATTTTGCTTAGAATTACAGAAAACCCCATTTTCTTTTTACTGAAGATACTGTTTTTAGATGATTAACATTAAAAAATAATGTTGCAGATTTTATTTTGATACATACAAGAATTGCTGTATTCACAGCCCATACCCATTGATCCAAAGACCACAAAGCTACTGCCATTGAGGAAATTGACTATAGTGCTGAGGAATTAAGCTTCTGAAACCAGATTGCCTGTTTACAGTCTCAACCCTACAACACCCTGGGTCACCTTGGATACACTTGATCTCTTTGTGTCTCAGTTTTTCCATCTGTTGAATATGAGCATTTAAATGGACTAATACATAGGTCACCCTTAGAATGATGCCTAGAATAAGGTAAACGATTTAATTGATATTATCAGCATCAATGTAGCTGTACAAAAAAATATTCACAGCCTACAATGCTACCCTTCAAGATAGCCTGTTGGGGGAGGCTGGAGTGGTGTCTCAGCGGTTATGGCACTTGCCTGGCATGCATGAGTACACAGATTCAAACCCCAGCATCCACGTACACAACTAAGTGTCAGAGCAATAAAAGCCATGTGAAAAACTCAATTAAAAAATGATTCTCTCTGTCTCTCTCTTTCACTCTTTAATAAAAATTAAAAAATTTAAAAAAAAGATAGCTTGTGGGAGTATGTCTTCCAGAGAAGTCACTGACAGATGACATGCGTGAGAAGTGGGAAGCATTTACCAGACATGCCACTCTCCCCCCACCATCTCTGAAATAGCCACATGCAATTGTTAGATCAGAATGAGACTTCACATTTCCCCCCAGATGATAGATAGCAAAACGAAAATAGGTCCTCTTCACATAATGTTTTCGAGTGTCCAGCTGGTGAAGACAGGAAAAGCAATTTCAGTGAGACAAGAGGCTTCAAGAACAGATTTGGAGAGAAAGTATTATCCTGGTTTTCTTGAAATAGAAGTGCCAAGCTGCAGACTGCCAGGAGTTAAAAGATTTACCCCACACATCTATTTTATTGTTCAGTGAAAGAGGAAATGATGCAATGTCTCAGGCAGAGATGGACCTGTCAAATCTTGATTTTGTCAGCCAGCCTGCTGAAGCCAGTGTTAGACTTCAGCGTGCCCCATACCCTGCTTTCCAAGTTTAACCCCAGCAGTATGGAATGACTGCCGCAGAAGGAACTTGGCGCCAAAATACTACACAGCAGCCAGCCTCCAACCAGCCTTGCAGCTATCCAAAGACTAAGTCCAAGGTTGCCAGCCAAGCAACATGACTTTGAGGGACACTTGTCTTCTGATGGAAGAAGACAGTTCTCAGACTGATGACCTTAGAAGGGTAGCTCTACTTTTCCTCTCCAGAAGTCTTTACCAGATCCCAGGCTCCATGCTGGGTGGCATTATCTGGTTGTCAGAATGTCTCCATTCTGTGCTTTGTCTTTATCCCTTTTTTTTTTTTTACATTGAGCACTTTTCATGTGCTATTATTCTTTCTTTTTTCCTTCCTTCCTGTCAATGATATTCATTGAGTATTTCCTGTGTCAGACACTGTGGAATATAAGTGGTGACAATTCAGATCAGATCCTGCCCTTTAGGCATCAAGAGAGAGAGAGAGCACAAGTAAAGAGATACACAAAATTTTGTAAAATGCAAAAACAAATAATAAAAAGATGAGACATGAAGCAGATCATCCTAGAGGGTTGTCTACTTTAAATGAGATGGTAAGAAATGGCCTTTGAGGAATGAATACAGTTTGGAAAGAAGCACCAACTCTTTATAGGTGCAAGGTAGAAGTGAAGTTTTATGTGTGTGATGATTTGCAAACACTTTGATCATATATAAAGGGCCTGAGATGAGGAAAACCTTAGAATGTTCCAGGAACATAGATGAAGCAGTAATTCCAGGAACACAGAGAAACAAGAGAACAGTGATTTGATGTAAGGTTGGAGACTTGGGCCTGGATAGATTGCACAGGTCCAAATGCACAAGTTGTTAAGATTGGCATTAATCCTAACATGATACAGAACTAATGAGAATATCAAACAAGGTTTTTCCTGACTCTTCTCAGACAATGGCATGGGAGTGAGCAGTGAAATGGGAAGGATTGGAAGCTCCTGTAACAGGAGGCTACTGAAGTCTTCAAATGAGAGATGATGGGAACTTAAACTCAGACAATGAATGCTATCCTATTTATCCATTACACCAGAGATTCAAAGGAATCCTTATGCAATCCCCATTTTGAAGATGAATTGACAAACACTTCCCATGATTGCTACCTAAAATTGAGTAGTTTCTATGTAATAAAGTTAGGACTCACACCCAAGCCAATGTAGCTCCAAGGCAAGGTTCCTTCCAGTAGACACTCCAACAAAGTGCCTTTTTAGTGAGTTTGGCCAAGAAATAAGCTCCAGGAATCCTTTCACTTAGTGATCCTTACCACATATTTGGCAATGCTGTTTCCTATGTGTTAGAAAATTTAATTTTTATGACATCTCTATGAAGTAGAAGCTATTATTATCCTCATTTTATAGATGAGTAATCTGAGTCTTGGAGAAATTAAATGATGAAATGTCAAAGGCATAATTCTAAACCTAGAAGGTAGGATCAGAAGCCACGCACTCTACCACTAGCCTTTTAAGAATAAACATCTTCATCTGGCCAGTATTTTGACACTGTGTTGGCATGTTATAAACACATTTAGGAAAATAGCCACCATTAACCCCCTTCAAACTTCCAATTAAGATAAAAATTTACACAAAACAGACTTTTTATGGCATTTTTCAGCAAAATGCTAAAGATTAGACAGGCAGGGCTACCCACACACTTCAGAGGAAAATAAAGGAACATTTTTAAGAAAAAAAATATACCAAAATTTTATCCTTTAACCATTTTCAAGTCTGAATCAACACACCTAACAGGTGTGTTGGCTTTTTCTTTTTTGTGGTACCGGGGATTGAACATGGGAGTACTTGAATACTGAGCTACATCTCCAACCCTTTAATGCTTTATTTTGAGAAAGGGTCTTGTTAAATTGCTCATGGTCTGGCTAAGTTGCTGAGGCTGGCCTTGAACTAACGATGCTCTTGTCTCAGCCTCCCTTGTTTCTGAGATTACAAGTGCCTTGCGGGTTGGACTTTACTAATACAAATACAAGACAGATTGGAATGCCAAACTGCTCAGTGTTTTAGAAAAATCAGGTTATCGCAGGCAGCACATCTCACTACACATTTATTGAATATCTTCTTAAAAATTTCAAAAAGTTGAGTTTGTGGAACCTTAAAATTAATCACAAAAGTGATTGTAATATTACAACAAAATAATAGTAACCTAAAAAAAGACTTCTCTCATTTTCTTGTAGGGCTCCAGAAAGATCCTCTCAAAGCTCAAGAATCACCTTAAATAGCAATAACTTCTCCTTGCTTCCATTTTCCATGTGTCCACTGAGACCCTAAGCACTTGCTTTAGAATTAGTCTGCTATTTATATATGCCCTTGGATTGTCCTGGGCCCCACAACTTTGATATGTAAAATTTAGCTAATTTATGATTTTCAAGGATATAGGTTTGAATCCCTTGATCCTTCCTACTACACTAGAGAAACTACAAATGGAAATAGTTAAGTTTTTAAATCTGATTTTTAAAATTTTTGCTGATAATAGTGCAGATGGATTATTTGAAGCTTTACCTGTCATGCCTCATAACAAAGGAGAACACTATATTGTTATCGCCATTTTCTTTTCAATGTCAAGGTGATGTAATCAGAATTAAGGTTCTAGCTGTCGGATTCTAGAGCTTGGTTCCTTCACTATATTCTGGATATAATGGCATTCTGCATAATGATTTTTTGGTTACATAGTGTATTATAGTTTACAGATTAAAATAAAGTATAATATATTCCTAATAGAAACAAATTCCCTTTAATTCCAGACATCATAGCTGGGTCAGTAAATGTACTTAAGTAGGGTTTAAGTCTGAGGTTTTCAATCCTGGCAGAAAATTATAATTGCGTGAAGCTTTTCAAAAATGTTAATGGCCTGTGCTAGCCTGAAAGATTCAAATTTGGGTCTTCTGGTTTAGGGCATGGATATCAGCCTCTTTAAAAAGCCCTCCGCCTGTCTCCCTAAAGATCCAGGGGACAGAAAACAACTTCTCTGAGTCAATCAACATAATCTCAATACCTCAAGTCATATTTACTCATCTCTTTTTTAGTGCAAGCTTTCCCCTTGGACTTGATTATAGAAAGGGCTGAGACTTTCGAAAATGCTGGGGTGGGATGAATGTATTTTTCATAAATAAGGAACATGAATTCTGAGGATTTCAGAGAGTGAAGTATTATGGACTGAACTCTATCCTCCCAAAATTAAAATGCTAAACCCTTAACCTCAAAGGTGACTATACTTGGACATAGTGCTTATTAAGAGGTAATGAAAGTTAAAAGTGGTCATAAGGGTGGGGCTTTAATCCCATAGGGTGATGTTTCATAAATGGAAGACACATCAAAATCTCTCCCTCTGGTCATGGTGCTTATTGTGGGCTATTTATGACCTGGTGAAAGTTTCTAGTATCTGAATATGATTGGAAAAGCTATAGGACCAAGAAGGTAATGGTGGCATATGCCTCTAACCCCAAGGACTCAGGGTGGGGGCAAGCTGAAGCCAGAGGAGAGGAAGTTCAAGGCCAGCCAGGGCAACTTAGTGACACCCTTTTCCAGAATAGAAAATAATAAAAAATAATAAAATAACTGGGGATGTAACTCAGTAGAAGAGTAACCCTAGGTTCAATTCCCAGTATTATTTTATAAAAAAGAAGGAATGAAGGAAAAAGAGAGGAAGGAATGAAGGAAGAAAAGAAGGCAGTATTTATAAGTATTAAAGTACAGGAAGGAGCTTCATTTACAGCAGACTGAGGATGATATTCTGATAATGAGACATTAAATCCTTAAGAATTATCCCATGGTAAAATAAGATTGTAAGAAGAATCTGTGTGTCTGTTGGGGAAGGTTGGGGGATAGGAGAGTTTTACAACTTTTCCTGGCACCAGAAACATTAATGAAAATCCAACAAAGGCACATTATCCCTTTCCACATTTTTTTTCTCATCAATGCTACTTTGGAACTTGGGCTTTCCCACTGAGCTGTAACCCTTTGGAAAATTCATGGGGATATAATGAGAAATTGCCATGTTAAGAAATAATCAAGAAGACAGACGCAGTGGTGCATACCCATAATCCCAGTGGCTCAGGAGGCAGAACAGTAGGATCCAAAGTTGAAATTCAGCCTCAGCAACTTAGCCACACCCTGAGCAACTTAATAAGATCCTGTCTTTAAATTTAAAAATAAAAAGACCTATGGGCCGGAGTACTGGCTTGTCAGTTACACTGCTTGTCTATCATGCAAAAATACACAGGTTCAAACCCCAGCACCACATACATATATGTATACTCTATGTATCAGAGCTACAAAGGTCACATGAAAAACTAAAATTTATTCTCTTTCCCTCTCTCTCACTGTCCTTCTCTCTTTTAAAAAAATAAAACAAAAAGCTAAAAAAATTGGCTGAAAATGTCCCTCAGTGTTTAAGCACCTATGGATTCAATTCTTGATATTCAAAGAAGAAATCAAGGACTACAAGACTGTGATGATTCACTTTTCACAATGGAAGATAAAGCTAAATAACTTCCCAGTATCCTGATTGTGTTTAAAATATCTGGTCTCATATAAAAATGTAGTCTTTAAAAAAATCCATTGCATTAAAATAAAAATCTTTGCTCTACCAAAATTTAAGCTTATGGCCTGGGACCTTTAGTTTTCTTTTCTGTGCAATGAAGATAAGAACGTCTATCTCCTGTTATTTTGAGGGAATAAAGACATTAATATTCTAGAAGTTTCTGGGAATACTGCTAGAAAATGGACTTTATGAATGTTATTTGATTTTCTTACTTTCATTCCCAATTCCTGTTTCTGTACTATGATTACTGAGAAGTTAAAATCTGAATATGCTTCCTTATATTATAAACTATATACTATCAACATCCATCATGGGATTATTATCAGGAATGAGTAATTGTCCTCTGAAGTGATTTGGTAACATATAAAGTCCCATGATAATGCCTGCTTATTTTATGTAAAATTATGCAGGGAGATGGGCATTATTTCCCATTTGGGACCTATCTCATACAAACATCACCCTTTTATAAATAGCTGTGGGGCTGATGCAATGAGAACTGACAGTCCAAGGGATAGCACACTCATTTTAATTTAGTGTAAGCATCTATCACTAACCAACAGGTCATGTAAGTACATGTCTAAGTCTACTCCTTGAATCTTCGTTACCACGTAGTGAATGTGGCACATGCAACAAATCTTCAGTGAGCACATTTCTTACATAGTTATAAACTCTCAGAGTTACACCAGATTAAATCATAACAGACATTGCATATTAGGAAGTTAATGGATCCATGCATGTCACAACAATAAAGTGCAGGATAAATAGACATTTCCGTGCACAAACTCGGCACTCTTCACATTTCTCTTCTCTTTGAATTACTTGAGTGCTATCGCAACAGCCTTAATGAAAGCAGACATAGACTGAATTACATTCTTTTAAAACTGGAAAAAATCATACATCGACTCGTATTAAGTCCTTTCCCTGAAGATCTCACTAGTACAATATAGAATAGTGAAAGCCCATTTTGACCTCCATTTCTTAGTCTCATTTGTTCATTCTGCTATAAATTTGATTTGATCTCATTATAATATCCTTAAATGTACTAAATCTTCCATTAGTAATAAGACACATGAAGCTTTCAGATTAACTGGTTTCCCTTTTCTCCATCCTTATCTGCCTGAATATAAGGTGTACAAGTCTGTAAATTACCTACCTGGCAGTTAGCTAGGTGAAATCTTGACATCTGTTTTCAACATGAAAAAAATGGGCATTCACACTTACTCGGATAAGGAATGTACAAAGGGTGTCTTCAGTTAGTGCTGGTGGTCTACTCCCACATTGAGTTATAATGAAAATAGTGTCCCGAATAAGAAGGCCACCACCTCCAGGGTAATCAGCCTACCTACCAACACTAGCTAATTCCTGGGTAGACTTCCAGGTCCAGAAAGATTAACTAGATGAGAATCAGTGGCCACAAACATGCTCCTTGTTTCTTAACATCACAAATGAAAAAAAAAATCTTATAATACTAAAGAGTTGTCAACTACTTATGCTTGAAAAGAAATGCTTAAGTAAACTGCAGTGTATTTAGTTAAAGATACTCTGAAATAATTAAGAATTGAAAAGTTTATTAAGAATGTTTATTTATTTTATTGGTTCTTTCTAGTTATATATAACATGAGGATCTCATTTTGACATAATTATTATAAAAGCATGCAAAATAATTGGCTCTAATTCAGTCCCTAGTACTTTCGCTTACCCTCCGTTTCCTCCTCCCCCTTTCCTTTTCCCCTGCTCTTCTGATCTTTCTGCCATTTACTTATAGTTTCAAGAATCTTTAATGTGAAAAACTGATGATGATAAATTGTCTAGCTCTAATTTCCTTTTTATTTTTTCTGTTCCCAACGTTTATCACACATCTATGCCTAACATTTCGTAAAAGAGCTTTGTTGACACATAATTCAAACAAAAAATTATATTCTTTCAAAGTGTGCAATTTAATGATTCTTAATATCTTCAGAGATTTGAATAATAATCACCAATGACTAATTTTAGAACATATCACCACTTCAAAGTGAAATCTGATACCCACTGTCAATCCCTGTCATTCTCCCTTGCCCTAGTCTCTGGAAACCATTAATTTTATTGATGCTTTTGTGGATTCGCCTATTTTTCACTCTTCATATCAATGAAGTCAAACAATATTTGGCCTTAAGTGCCTGGCTTCTTTCACTGAGCTCAATAATTTCGTATTCTATTCATGTAGCAGCATGTATCAATACCTCATTCCTTTTTAATTTCCAAACAGTTTTCCATTGTACGTGTGTTTTAGTCAGCCTTTTTGTTAATGTAACCAAAAGATCTGAAAAGAACAATTTTATGAGGAAAAGTTTATTTGGGGCTTGTGATTTCAGAGATCTCAGTCCATAGAACGCTGGCTCCATTCATTGGAGCTCAAGGTAAGGCAGAACATCAGGGCAGAGGTATGGGGGGGGAGGAATGCAGCTGGGGACAGGGCAACAGGAAGCAGAGGGCAAGAGCCCCACTTTCCAGGGACAAAATATGTAACCCAAAGACAGGCTTACAATGGCCCACCTCCTCCAGCCACACCCTACCTGCCTACAATTACAACCCAGTTAATCCCTATCAGGGGATTTATGCACAAAGTTCAACTCTCATACCCCAATCATTTCACCTCTAAATTTTCATTCATTATTTCACACATTGTTGGGGGGACACCTAATATCAAAACTGTAACAATGGATTTACCACATTTTGTTTAGCCTTTTATTAGATGATGGATATTTGAATTGTTTTCACTTTGGAGCTATCAAGAATGGTACTGCAGTAAGCATTCCTGTATAGATTTTTGTGTATGGATCAATGTTTCCACTTTGGTGACACACACCTAAGGGTTGTATTTCTAATTCATATATTAACTCTATTTTTTACCATTTTTAGAAGCTACATTTTGCTTTCTAAAGTGACTATCATTTTGCAACCCCACTACATGTACAATTAAAAGCTGAACACAAAACAACAAAATCTTATTTAACCAAAATTACTTTAGACTACCTAATTTTTACACACTGTAATGAAGGGGGCTATAGATTTTAACCCTTTTGAAAGAGCTAGTATGTAATCTATAGCATTGCCCTTTTATTGCAAATTGAGATTTATCCCTTGCAACTTTTCATTTTAAAAAGATTAATTTGCCAATTGCCATTATACATTTAAAGAAAATTTTAGAACAGAGAAATTTGAGACATAGGGAATAAAAGGATGCAGAGAAAAGAGAATATGAAGGTAGGTAAGTGAAGTAGACATTAAGCAGTCAACATAGTTTTACATTTTTATATCAAAGAGGAAAAAGGCCATTGCAGTAAACAAGATGGAGATTGGTAAATGCCCAAAATTGAATACAAAAATAAACTTTGAGACCAACATAATATTTTTCTCTTTAAGTGCATTTTTAAAGAAAAGTGAGGCAGGTAGAAGCTGAAAACAGATCTTACTAAATGCCAGTACTTCTAGCAGCTCACTGTGTGAAAATCCAGCTGTTCTTTTCTGCTTCATACATTAGCAGCAATAATGGCAAAGATGATGCCTTCCTTATTTGCTGACAGTAGTGTTGATGATGCAGGAGGCAAAATAGCATTTCTCTTCTGGGCAATGTTAATTATGGAGTGCTGACAGGAGTTCAAAAATAAATCCAAGTCCTTGGAGTCAATGCCCCACATCAATATAATATGGAAAACAAAATACATTGACAAGTCTGAAGGAAGTATACAATCCACACAATATCTCATTTTAATAAAGCAATTCACACTGGATTTAAAAATTAATAAGAATTATAGTTTACATCAGAAGAACAATTTAGAGATCTGTCTGTCTGTCTTTTCAATTTGATTACTCATTTGATTATTTAAAGCAGAAAGAACATGCAACCTTATGTTCAGTTTTCAAATGATCTGACCCTGGCCCTGAGAGATTGACAAGCACACTAACTGGAAGAACAAGAAATGTACTCCATGTTTCTTTCTCTTCACCTAATATGGAAACATTTCTATTTTCAGGCAATATTTATGTACACTTATTTAAAAATTATTTATATAAATCATGAATTAGAATTTTTAAAAGTTGGGCCATATGATGAATGAAGTGAAGCACTACCACACATTTCTTTAGGCAATGCAGATTTTCTGTTGGAAATAAATGACACCAACTTAAAATATTTAGAATTTTTGGATGTTTTTACGAGGACTGAGTAGTTGTTTGGTACCTGTTGTCATAAGTGCAAGAAATATTAAATGAGAATTCATTAATCTGTTATAATTGTTAAAGCAGCACTTTAAGGTATCATGATCTTTGTACATTAAAAAGGAAAACACTAAAAGAGTGAAAGGCAATTTGTTCAAGTTTGAACAGCAAGAAAAGAAATGTTCATATGTATTTTTTAGAGGAAATAATTTTTATTTATTTAATTTTTAAAATTTTATTGAGGAGATCACTGGCCTCACTGTGAGAAGAGGTCAGGGACAGTGAGAGGGAGGACCCCAAAATGGCAACCACCCTACCAACAGTGACTCTGAGACACTTCTAAGAATCATCTCACATTGCAGGAGTGCACATGGATTCCCATGAGACCCTGCTATTTGAAGAAACAGACACTCTTCAAAACGGTACTTGCTTGCTATTATAATATATTGTGAGAGGCCTCTCAAAGAAAACTGCTACTATTGGTGCTGGTCATCAGCACATCTGTTTTAGTTGAAATGGACTAGTATCTGCACCCATACATTCTCAAGTTCTCGCAGAATGGTCTGGCATCTTTAGGTCTGTCTTGACCAAACAGCTCCCCATCACAACGAAGCAAAGCCATAAGAAGCTCCAATTATTCCACCAAGAGTAACAAGGTTGAACTACAAGACACAATCTCTGATTCTGAAAATGAGGAAAAGGGGAAATAACTCACCGCCTCAACCCCACAGCTCTCTACCTAAGGATCACATAGCCGGGGCCCTAGATGAAAACCAAAGATATTTTATCAGCATTACCATTAGTAATTAAATCAAGGAGTTGAGAGAAGAAATAAGTAAAGAGATCAGAGAACAATTTCAAGAGATGAGAGACAACTTTTTACAAGGAAATAAGGGACCAATTCCATGAGATGAAAGATGAGCTATACAAAGAAATAGACATTCTGAAAAGAGATGTAGCAGAGTTATCAGGACTGAAAAACATGGTTAACCAAATCAAATCTTTATTGTAAGATACCAATGCCAGAGTATACTCCACTGAAAATAGAACATCAGCTCTTGAAGAACAAACATTGGAAAATGAAGATCCACTAAGCAATGTCAAATTCAAAGAAGATAAACAAGATAATCAACTTATATTACATAATCAGAACTTCCAAATAATATATGGTGAGATGAGGCATAATAATCTGAGAAACATTGGCCTGGAGGAAAACTCAGAACAGCAAACAAGAGGCATTAAAAACCTTTTAAACAAAATCATAAGCAAGAACTTCCCTCATCTTACAATTGATCTGTAATATCACATCCAAGATGATTATAGAACACCAAACAGGCCTAATCAATTGAGAAACACACCAAGACATATCATATACAAACTGAATAACAGAGAAATTAAAGAGAGAATTCTAAAAGCTCCTAGAAAAAAGCCCCAAATCACATTCAGAGGCAAACCAATTCAGTTCACTATGGATTTTTCAGAGCAAACAATGAAGGTCAGAAGAACTTGGAACAATATCTTTCAAGTGTTGAAAAATAACAACTTCCACCCAAAGATATTATACCCTGCAAAACTCAGCTTCAAATGTGATGGGAAAATTAAATACTTCAATGATAAACTCAAGCAAGCAAGATACATGAACACAAATCCTGGGTGACAGAATATTCTCAAGGATGTTCTCCATTCAGAAAAAAAAGTCAATAATACACTAAATCCTTAAACAAGGGCGAGTCAATAATCATATTATACACAAATTCACTTCCAAGATGACTCAAAACTCTAATTGTTACAAAGTCAGAGACTCGGCCTCCCATATCTATTCTAACTTTGAATGTGAATGGTCTCAATGCCCCAATTAAAAGACACAGACTGGCCCACTGGATTAAATAACAAAATCCAACAATATGTTGCCTGCAAAAGACACATTTGACACTCAAAAATAGACACAGGCTGAAAGTGAAATGATGGCAAAATGTCTACCAGGCCTGTGGGCCAAAAAGGCAAACTGGCGTGGTGATTCTAATTTCCGATAAAAATAATTTCCAATTAAAACTAGTCAGAAAGGACAAGAAGGGTCACTTTATCATACTAAAATGGACAGTCCATCAAGAAGATATAATGTTAATTAACATTTATGCCCCCATTTACAACTCCCCCAAATATATGGAAATTAAGGATATTAATCCCCTCATTGATCTCAACACAATAATTCTGGGGGACTTCAACACACCACTATCAACTCTAGACAGATCAAAACAAAACAAAAAAAAAAATCAATAAAGACATCTCCAATCTGAACAACTCTATTAATCAATTGGGCTTAACAGACATCTACAGAATATTCCATCCTAAGACAATTGAATTTACTTTCTTCTCAGCGGCTCATGGAACCTTCTCTAAAATAGACCATATCATAGTTCACCAAGATAGTCTTAAATATAAAAAAGTGGATATAAGCCAAAGTATTCTGTCAGATCATAATGCTATAATGTTAGCAATCAACAACAACAGAAACTACTCAAATACTTGGAAATTGAATAATTACCTCTTAAACGAATGATGGGTAAAATAGGAAATGAGAACAGATATTAACAAGTTCTTGGAATTAAATGAGAATGAGGAAACAACATACTGAAACCTCTGTGACAGTATGAAGGATTTCTTAAGTGGTAAATTTATAGCACTGAGTGCATACATCAAAAATCTAGAAAGAGGCTGGAGTGGTGGCTCAGTGGTTTCGGCGCTTGCCTGGCAAGCACAAGGACCCGGGTTC